>CM028357.1:17006621-17308152 GCA_016618105.1 Dendrobium huoshanense
TTTCTGGAATTTTAGAATGATTTGAGCTCTTATGAATTTTTTTAGAATATTTTAATGATTTAATTAAAGGGTTGAAAATTGACTTTTTGATTAGGTTCAAATTCTGGAATGCTTGTATTTTATTAAAATATTAGACCTTACTACGATCAGTTAGAAGGTAAGTACGTTGAAATCGGATTTTTCTACATTTTATTACAAATGTTTGAAGTTTTGAACTAGTTTTGACTTAAAGTTGACCGATTTGTTGACTTTTTTAAAACATTGCAAATTTATGGAATTTAATATTTTTAATAAATATTAGACATTACTATGAGTTGAATGCAAGTGAGTTTGGGTGATTTGGATGTTTCTGGAATTAGTTATGAATGTTTGAAGTTTGGGTAATTATGGAATTTTTTGAAAATTACTTAATTAGAGGGCCATTTTATGATTTTTCTCCAAATGAATCCCAAACTCCTTGAAATCAACTCCAAAGGTCAGAAATAACCTAAGGAGAGATTTCCAAGTGTTTTGGAAATTTTTGGAAATTTTAATATTTTTTAATTAATTAAATGAATTAAATATTGATTTTTACTAAAAATTAGATTAAGGTTTAAATTGCTGTCAAATAATTTTGGTTTTAATTTTCATGGGTTAAGGGTTTAATTCTGGTCAGTTAGAGGGATTAAACATATTTTTTGGGTTTAAAATGGATTTATTAGATTTTCCGGAAGGTTTAGGGGCTTAATTAGGGCTTAAACTTAGGAAAATTAATTAGGGACCTTAATGACTTCTAAATTCAGTGAAAATTTTCCCTAAGGCTGAGAGTGTCACTAAGTTTAAATAGTTCAAATTTCAAGTTCAAGTGAAATACATCCTATTCACAATAAATTTTCTAAATTCTCTAATCAAAGTCCTTAAGTTTTGTCCTTAATTATGTCACTAGGTTCACTAGGTTTGAATCAAGATTTTAACTAACCCTTGACTAAGCATGAAATGAATACACAATAGCAACCAATTCCTAGATCTAAGAGAGCCTTAGACTAAGTGGAAGTGTGTGCTACCTAAAGCATGCAAAGAATAATCATAAGTCAATTAATTAAAGATCTAATCAATGAACCCTTACCAAAGTAATTGTTCATTGATTGACTCTCATTCCCCACTAACTCTATTCAAATAGCCTTAATCCATGCTTAAAATTTCAAGGGGATCTCCCAAAATTTAAAGACTTAAATACATATAATTTTAAAATAATTTTAAAACACATATATAAATATATAAGTTTTAAAAGAAAATAGTTCAAAATATTATCAAACTAAAATGTTTTAAATATTGAGAGATCTACTGATTTTTTTTTTAAATCTTTTGGAAATAATAAAAAAAGAATAATTCTCAAAATATTTAATTAAATATTAATTCCATATCAAACATATTCAAATAACTAAAATCAATAAAAATAAAATTGAGTTTTAAATATTGAAAATAGTCTTTTTTATTAAAATACATATCTGTATTTTAAATATCAACATATGTTTTAAAATAAACCTCTTTTTTCATTTTCATTAAATATATAATATTATTTTAATTAAATATTAACTCAAATTAATCACTATTTAGAATATTTTTAAAAGATATTAATATTTTAATTTGAAAATAATTTTAAATTAACACTTTTATTTTACTGATAATATCTATATAAAATAAATATTTTTTATAATTTTAAAATAATTTTAAATTAATTTGAAAGCAATCTGTAATTAAAAAAATGATTTAAACTAAATAAAATCATTTTTTTTAATTACCCGGCGGCTGGCTGCACACGTGGAGCTCCCTGATTCGGCCAAACCAGAGGCGGCAGCTAGTGGGACACGCGGCGCGCTCTGGTTCGCGGAGCCAAAAACGCGGAGGCGGCGTGACGGCGTGACGGCGGTCAGCCACGCGTCGGTCGCGGGGCGCTGGACGCGGTTTCACTTAACCACGTCAGCGAGCCCTGCGCGCCGTCGGATCATCACTAGTTCGATCCAACGGACGGGATCACATCCCGCGACTGATCTCGGCGGGACAAGATCAGACGGCGTGATTCAATCCCGCGGTCTCTGATCCGAGGGTCCAGATGTCGCCGGACGGCGGATCAGACAACGGATCGAGCGCACGGTTATAGCGGTCCGCGGAAGGGCTCGATCTGGACCGTTGATCGAGCGATCAACGGTCCAGAAAACATACACTCACCGGAGACTGCGAGTGACGCCCTAGAAACGGTTTTTTGACTCGTTTGAACGAACGGGTCGATCATTTCACTTGAAATTTTAAACATAGATTAAGGACATGAACAGAAATCATGGGGAATAGTTTGTTTTAGCTAAGACCCTAAAAGCGTAAAGCTATTTAGACCTAACTAATGTGACCTAGATCTAGGGTTTTAGGGAGTTATACCATTAGATCTTCGAAATTTCTGGATGGTTGAGCTTGTAGATTGTCCAAGTGAAGATTCCCAGCGAAAATCCAAGCTCGAACGCGTCTAGATCGGCTGCTATAGGCTTGGGACGGTCTAGGTGGTGGTTTCGCCGGAGAACTCGCCGCCGGTGACGTGCAACCACCTGGGTTTTGTAGTGGGAAGGTAGAGGAAGCTCTGGAGATTCAAAACGAACTGGGGGCGGGGCTTGAGAGGGCTTGAGTAGTGAGAGATGATTAGGGTTCGAATATTGTGCATTAAGCCCCTTTTCCCCCTATTCAAACGCCCCCAGGCCAAACGAATGGCTGGGATTGACTCCTGGGCTCTCTAGATGTTGCCAAGTGTCCCTGGGAAAGCTGGAAGGCTGCCCCAAAGGCTGGACATGCCTCATTTCCATTGGGTGGACTTGGGATGAGTGGGAGGGAACATTGCCTAAATAGCCTAAGCCAAGCCCTTGGAGCAGCTTAAGCAGAGATTAATTAGGGAAATAAAGTAAAAAGGGAGCTTTTGGCATGTGATATAGGGAGGAAGAGGGGTTTAATAGGGCTTTGACCATGAAAAATAGGTTTTTAAGGGGTATTGACCATTTTGACCAGTCAACTGGTCAATGGGTGCTGATGTGGCATAGGAGGGGTCAAGGCTACAGGTTGGAGAAGCTCCAAGCCTAAACTCACACTCTTTGAGGTCAAAATGGGAGGTTTGACCAATTCAAAGAGGGATTTAAGGCTTTGTTGACTTGATTTGACCAGTCAACCAGGTCAAAATTGGTGATGTGGCACTTGAGGAGGTGGAGGAATACTTGGAATGGTTTAATCAAGGATCAAGAGTTCAAAGTCAAGGCTAGAAGGGATGGGAGCAAATGCCATCACAAATTTGACCAAGGATTGAGGGTTGACTCAGTCAAACCAAGTTGGGTTGAGCTCAAAATGGGTTTAGAAATGTTCAAGGCTTTGAATAGAATGATTTTAAGGGTTTGAAGATATTGACGTGGTTAAATAAGTTGAAATGGTTCATTTGAAGCCTTAAGGATCCATTGGGTCAAACCATGTTGACTGAGTCAACTAGGTTGACCCAATGGGTAAGTCTGGGCTGGACAGGTTTGAAAAGACATTTGAAGACCATTGAGGGTGGTTCCTGGGCCTGGGGGGGTCAAATTGATCAAAATCCCTATTTGAGTCCCTAAGGGCCTATTTGGTCAACCTGGGTTGACTTGGTCAACCAGGTTGACCCAGGGTCTGGGTTTGGGCTCAACAGGTTTGAAATGACATTTTGAGGTCAATGGAAGTGGTTGGGTGACCTAAAAAGGTCATTTGGGTCAAAACACATGTTTGGACCCTTAAAGGGTCCCTTGGGTCAAACCAGTTGACTTGGTCAACCAGGTTGACTCAAGGGTTGGAAATGGGTTCAAAAGATTTGAAATGACATTTGAAATTTGTTAAAGGTAGTTGCATCCCATTTGGAACTCATTTGGTTTGAAATCCCCATTTGAGCCCCATAGGGGTGTTTTGGTCAATTTTGACCTATTGGTCAACTATGGTCAAAAATGGGTCTGAAAAATGCAGTTTACTGCTCAATGGGTTAAATTCAAAGGTCTGGAAGTGATTGGAGGCTTGGATAAGGGTTCCAAGGTCAAAATCTCAAAAGGGTTATGCTCAGTGGCATAGGCTGTAAATATTTGAAGGTTTTACAGCCTTTGAATTTTAATTCAGATTCTGGGGTTAGAGACCTCAGAATGAGCTCAAAATTGGAGGGTAGCCTTTAGAGACATGTCTTATCACTTTGCAAGTGATAGACCCTGAATCAGAGGCCATTTGACTGGGTTTTGAGATGTTTGAAAAATCTCTGAAAAGGGTGTTTAGGACAGGGCCTTAAAGGTTTGAATTTGAGTTTAAACTCTGGGTTTGAATTTGATTTGAAGTTTGAATTAATTTGGACTTGAATTGGGTGAAGTTTGAGATACAAATTGGTCACAGGTAGGAATCAAATTGAAATTGAAGTGGATTAAATACAGGAATTGATTTAAAATTAAGGTTGATCAAAGGTGGAGGTTGATTTGAAGTTGGAGTGATCCTAAGATCTAAGAGAGTTCTAAGATCTAGGATTTAAAGGAATCCTAGTCTCTAGAATAGGCTCTAAGGTCTAGTTCTAGGAAAGATCCTAAGGTCTAGAGTGGATCCTAGGGTCTAGGATTAAATTTAGAATCTGGAAGGGTCTTAGTGACCTCATACAAAAATGAGGTCAACATCAGTTAGTAGATTGTAAAGGGAACCACCCAATGCTACCTTTTAATGGGCGTTTCCTTAAGAAATACTATGCTTGATGTAGCTCATTTTATCAATCAATAAAACTTCCTTTTCTTGATTTACAGTTTGATTCTACCTTTTTAAAAAAAAAAAAAAGAAAAAAAAAGTTTTTTTTTTTTTAACGCTCTTCGCCTTTTCCTTAAGGTTAGGTCCTTCCTTCCCTTAGGATTAGACCCGCTAGTGGTGGAGTACGCCCTCTGTGGCACCACCCTGGCATTTGACCCGGAGATTAGTGGTGGAGTACGCCCTTCGTGGCACCATCCTGATTCCCATTCGCTAGTGGTGGAGTATGCCCTTCGTGGCACCATCCTAGTTTGCCAGTTAATCTGCCTATTTGGAGTAAGTCTTCTATCAGCATCCTATAGGCCTAAGGTTGGGTGATGCCCTTCCTTAGACCCAAGGTTAGGTATTCCCTACCTTGGTTTCCAGTTGATCCGTCTACTAGGAGTAAGTCTTCTATCAGCATCCTGTAGACCTAAGGTTGGGTGATGCCCTTCCTTAGACTCAAAGCTAGGTATTCCCTACTTTGGTTTCCAGTTAATTTGCCTATTTGGAGTAAGTCTTCTATCAGCATCCTATAGGCCTAAGGTTGGGTGATGCCCTTCCTTAGACCCAAGGTTAGGTATTCCCTACCTTGGTTTCCAGTTGATCCGTCTACTAGGAGTAAGTCTTCTATCAGCATCCTGTAGACCTAAGATTGGGTGATGCCCTTCCTTAGACCCAAAGTTAGGTATTCCCTACTTTGGTTTCCAGTTAATTTGCCTATTTGGAGTAAGTCTTCTATCAGCATCCTATAGGCCTAAGGTTGGGTGATGCCCTTCCTTAGACCCAAGGTTAGGTATTCCCTACCTTGGTTTCCAGTTAATTTGCCTATTTGGAGTAAGTCTTCTATCAGCATCCTATAGGCCTAAGGTTGGGTGATGCCCTTCCTTAGACCCAAGGCTAGGTATTCCCTACCTTGGTTTCTCCAGTTCCCTTGTCTACTAGGAGTAAGTCTTCTATCAGCATCCTGTAGACCTAAGGTTGGGTGATGCCCTTCCTTAGACCCAAGGTTAGGTATTCCCTACCTTGGTTTTACTAGCTTTCTTTATCCGATAGGTGTAAGCCTTCCATTAGCATCCTATAGGCTTGAGGTTGGGAGATGATCTCCCTTTCATTCCCAAAATTCTACTTCCATTCGGTCAACGCCAATGTGTGCAGCAGAAGTTCCTTCTACCACACACATTGGGGGTCCATTTGTTGACCTCATTTTTGTATGAGGTCACTAAGACCCTTCCAGAAGCCAGATTTAATCCTAGACCCTAGGATCCACTCTAGACCTTAGGATCCTTCTAGATCCAAGACCTTAGAGCTTATTCTAGAACCTAGGATTCCTTTAAATCCTAGATCTTAGAACTCTCCTAGATCTTAGGATCACTCCAACTTCAAATCAAACTCAACCTTTGATCAGTCTCAATTTTAAATCAATTCCTATATTTAATCCACTCCAATTTCAATTTGATTCCTACCTGTGACCAATTTGAATCTCAAACTCCACCCAATTCAAGTCCAAATTAATTCAAACTTCAAATCAAATTCAAACCCAGAGTCTAAACTCAAATTCAAACCTTTAAAGCCCTGTCCTAAACACCCTTTTTAGAGATTTTTCAAACATCTCAAAATCCAGTCAAGTGGCCTCTGATTCAGGGTCTATCACTTGCAAAGTGATAAGACATGTCTATAAAGGCTACCCTCCAATTTTGAGCTCATTCTGAGGTCTCTAACCCCAGAATCTGAATTAAAATTCAAAGGCTGTAAAACCTTCAAATATTTACAGCCTATGCCACTGAGCATAACCCCTTTGAGATCTTGACCTTGGAACCCTTATCCAAGCCTCCAATCACTTCCAGACCTTTGAATTTAACCCATTGAGCAGTAAACTGCATTTTTCAGACCCATTTTTGACCATAGTTGACCAATAGGTCAAAATTGACCAAAACACCCCTATGGGGCTCAAATGGGGATTTCAAACCAAATGAGCTCCAAATGGGATGAAACCACCTTTAACAAATTTCAAATGCCATTTCAAATCTTTTGAACCCATTTCCAACCCTTGAGTCAACCTGGTTACCAAGTCAACTGGTTTGACCCAAGGGACCCTTTAAGGGTCCAAACTTGTGTTTTGACCCAAATGACCTCTTTAGGCCATCCAACCACTTCCATTAACCTTAAAATATCATTTCAAACCTGTTGAGCCCAAACCCAGACCCTGGGTCAACCTGGTTTACCAAGTCAACCTAGGTTGACCAAACAGGCCCTTAAGGGCTCAAATGATGATTTTGACCAAATTGACCTCTCCAAACCCTGGGACCACATCCAATAGACTCAGGATGACATTCTGAATTTATTGAACCCATTTCTAGCCCTTGAACCCAACTGGTTGACCAAGTCAACCAGTTTTGGCCTAGAAGCCCATTAAAGGCCCATTAAGCCTTCTTAATCTATTTGACATACATGGCTCTTGGAACCACCCTCCAATCCACCTAATCAACTCATTTGAATTGTCTAATTGAAAATTTCATAATCCTTGATGGAGTTGACTGGTCAACCAGTCAACCCAAGGCTTGAGGGACCATTTGTGTGGTCAAACCCTTTAACCCATTGGACCTAGCTCAAGCCACACCCATCCAGCCACTTGGAGAGACTCCATGACCTGCTTGGGTGCCACATCAGCTCCATTGACCAGTTGACTGGTCAATTTGGTCAAACCCAAGCTTAAACCCTTCTAAAAGGTCTTAATCAACCTTTTAGACCTTTTTCCCTGATTTAACTCCCCAAGGCCGACCCCTTAATGTCCTAAAGCTCACTTGGAGCTCTCCTAACCAAGCTCAGGGCTTGGTTTAGCCTAAAATGGCAATGGCCCCCCCCACTTGTCCCAAGTCCACCCAATGGAGGCAAGGCTTGGCCAGCCTTTGAGGCAGCCTTCTAGCTGTCCCAGGGACATGTGGCACCATCTAGGGAGCTCCTCCATCAATCCTAGCCATCCAACCTAGCCCAGCTCGTTTGAATAGGGAGAAAGGCAACTTTTGAGCATCATTGATCAAAGCAGCCTCTCTCACTAACCCTAGCCTCCCAGACCAAACTCTCAGTTCGTTTTGAATCTCCAGGGCCTCCTCTACCTTCCCACTACAAAACCCAGGTGGTTGCACGCCACCGGCGGCGAGTTCTCCGGCGAAACCACCACCTAGACCGTCCCAAGCCTATAGCAGCCGATCCAGACGCGTTCGAGCTTGGATTTTCGCTGGGAATCTTCACTTGGACAGTCTACAAGCTCAACCATCCAGAAATTTCGAAGATCTAACGGTATAACTCCCTAAAACCCTAGATCTAGGTCACATTAGTTAGATCTAAATAGCTTTATGCTTTTAGGGTTTTAGCTAAAGATAACTATTCCCCACGATTTCTGTTCATGTCCTTAATTTAAGTTTAAAATTTCAAGTGAAATGATCGATCCGATCGAGAGAACGAGGCAAAATACGTTCTCTAGGGCGTCACTCACGGTCTCCGGTGAGTGTACGTTTTCTGGACCGTTGATCGCTCGATCAACGGTCCAGATCAAGCCCTTCCGCGGTCTGATTCGACTGCGCCTTCGATCCGTCGTTCGATCATCCGTCCGGCGAGATCAGGGCCGTCCATTCGGAACAGCGGGATCGAAGCTCCGCCGTCTGATCTTCTCCTGGTGAGATCAAACCGCGGGATCTGATCTCAGCCGTTGGATCGAACCCGCGGTTAATCCAACGGCTGTCACGCGCCGCTGACGTGGTTAAGTGAAAACCGCGTGAAGCGGCCAGCGGCCAACGCGTGTCCCCGCCGTCACGCGGTTTCGATCCCGCCAATCCCAGCGCGCCGCGTGTCTGACCGCCGCCGTTTAATTAAAAAAAATCTGTTTTAATTAATTTTAATTACAGAAACTTTGGAAAATCACAGTAAATCAAATATATAACCAAAAATTAAGTATAATATATCAAAATTTTCAGAATTTCATCTAGTTTATTTTAAAAATAAAATCATACTCTTTTGGTTATTATTTTATTAGTAATTTAAGAAATACAGAAATATGTATTTTATTTTTAATTAATTATGTATAAATTATTTTTATTTGAAATTTGGCATGCATGTTGTTGAGTGAATGGCTGGTCTCCAGAAAAATTTTCAATGCTATTGGAATAGATTTTGATGGTATTTTGAATTATTGAAGCTTATTAACCCTTTTTATATTTAATTAAATATTAAGTATCTAAAAAATATAAGAAAAATCTTTTATTATTTTCAAACTTCTATGGAGATCAGTGAATCCTTCAACTCATTAACATGTATTTTAATAATATATTTAATTATTTTATAATATATATTTCTATTTATATATATAAATCCATTTATATTTATGTATTTTAATATATATTTTTGAAACTATATATATGTAAATCCTTAAGTGTTCAAGATTTCATTTGAGATCTTAAATGTTGATTGAGCATGTTTGAATGGAATTAATGGGGATGATTAGTGGATAATCATTCCTTGATTATTCACTAATTTTGTCTTAATTATATTAATTAGTTAATTCCATGCTTAAGGTGCACACACCACTTAGTCTAAGGCTCTCCTAGATTTAGGTATTGAATGTGTTTATGTGATTCATGCATGCCTTGTGTATTGAGTATGAGGGTTAGTTCAAACATTGATTCAAGCCCATCAAGATTAGCGACATAATTAAGGACAATAATTAAGGATTCATGTATAGAAAACTTAGAAAAATTTCCATAATTAGGATTCACTTTCCCTTGAGTTGAAACTTTGAACATTTGAACTTAGTGACACCCTCAACCCCTAGAGAAATTTTCACTGATTTTTGAGGTCATTAGGTCCCCTAATTAATTTTCTAAGTCTTAAACCCTTAATTAAGCCTTTAGAACTTCTAAAATTGTAATAAATCCAATTTAAATCCAAAAATTGCATATAAACCCTCAAACTGACCAGAATTAAACCCTTAACCCATGAAATTAAAACCAAAATTATTTGACAGCAATTTGAACCTTAATTTAATTTTTAGTAAAAATCAATATTTAATTCATTTAATTAATTAAAAAATATTAAAAATTCCAGAAATTTCCAAAACACTTGGAAATCTCTCCTTAGGTCATTTCTGACCTTTGGAGTTGATTTCAAGGAGTTTGGGACTCATTTGGAGAAAAATCATAAAATGGCCCTCTAATTAAGTAATTTTCAAAAATTCCATAATTATCCAAACTTCGATAATCCATAACTAATTCCAATAAAATCCAAATCACCCAAACTCACTTGCATTCAACTCATAGTGATGTCTAATATTTATTAAAAATATTAAATTCCAGAAATTTGCAATATTTTTAAAAAGTCAACAAATCGGTCAACTTTAAGTTAAAACTAGTTCAAAACTTCAAACCTTTGTAATAAAATGTAGAAAAATCCGATTTCAACGTACTTACTGTCTAACTGATCGTAGTAAGGTCTAGTATTTTAATAAAATACAAACATTCCAGAATTTGGGCTTAATCAAAAAGTCAAATTTCAACCCCTTAATTAAATCATTAAAATATTGTAAAAACTCATAAAATTCAAAATTATTCTAAAACTCCAGAAAATATTGGTTTAATGTTTAAAACATTTAACAAATCCTTTAAAACACAACAACCACCCTAAAGATGAAGTTTATTGGCTGGACTACTCCGGGCTGCGGGGCTAAGTGTCCTAAGGAGGCTGGTTCCTCGAGCCTGGTGGCACAACGCCACGAATGAATTCTAAGGGGTGTTAAATCTTAAAATAGATTAATCTTTAATTATTTAACATTTTTAAAATCTCTATTTCAATTACATTAATTTGGTTTATCGGCTGGACTACTCCGGGCTGCGGGGCTAAGTGTCCTAAGGAGGCTGGTTCCTCGAGCCTGGTGGCACAACGCCACGAATCAATTAATGGCAAACTTAAATTAATCAAGCTTTAAAAATCAGCAACCAACTCCCTTTAATATCAATCCACTCCTTTAATTCTAACCAATTTAAATAACTTAATCAACCCCGATTGCTACTGGGTAACCCAGGCCTACGAGGCTATTAGCATAGCCCCAAGGAAGGTGAAATAAACTTCACGGCCTCGGTGTGAAACAAAGGTAGCAATCAATTAACTTTTAAAATATATTTAATTAAAATTCCTAATTTATTAATACTTGAATTTTAATCTAAATTCCCTCCTAAGCCTTAACAAACTCAAACTTTTAGACAACTTCAATTAATAACCTACTTTAGGATCTATCCCAGCCACACGACCTTTCTCACACACTTTAGATGATGTGCTAGGACAACCAACTCTAGATCTAGGTTAGGCCGGTGTTTACTTTACTGCTGTGTGCCGGATTTTTCGTAGTTTTCACTGCATGTTGTGGATGAAATTGTTTTGCTGTGTCTGCTTACTTTTTCTGTACTCTGTGGATGGATTGATGTGTTTGGCGACTAGATTACCCTTAGGTTAGGTACGATCTGGATGTTGACACAGTTTTCTGCAGGTGGCCACGCTCATGCAGGGCAATATAAAAAGGGGGCAAAATAAAAAAAATGCATAAATTTTATAAACTCTTTGCACAGGTGCTTCAGCTGCTAAAGCCCCCAAATAAAAAGAGCGTGGCCAGTGTGTTTACTTTCTTTTCTGTTCATATACAACTGCTTGGTAATAACTGCTTTTTTTTATATATTAATTGCTTAGGATAACCCTGCAGGTGAGTCTAGATTTTTATTTTGATATCAATGTAATTTGTGCAAGTGTCAAGTGTTGTGAAAGTTTATTTTGAGTTGGGATACATAGATCCAAAGCTTGGATTCCAAAGAGGAAAGGATACCCCTTTGGGGAACACTCCTTTTCCATTTGAAAATCCAAATTTGGATCATACCTCTTCCTTACCCAAAGAGGAAAGAGTGGCCTTCCCCTTAGAGGGAAGTGCCCTCTTGTCCATTTGGGTAATCCACTACGAAGATTCCAAGAAGATTGAAGAAAAGGAGTCCAAAGAAGAATGAAATTGAAGATTTGAAGATTTGAAGATTGAGAGTATCCCACTCAAAATAACTTGCGTCATTACTAGGTTTAGAATCCGGGTTGTTGTCAGTGGTGCCCGGCCACTTTACTTTCTGTAATATTCTAGTTTGTAATAAGCAAGGCAATTCTGCCTATGGACATTTATTAATTAATTTGTATTTGATTTGATGATTTGATTGCCTTTAGGATTACTTGTTTTTACTAGTTTTTTGGCGATTGCATGCCGCTCTTTGTTTTCGCTTGGATACGTGAGGCTCGTGAGGGTGCGAAAGTTTTATACTCATAATTTTAAAAGTCTAAAATTTTAGTGAGTCTAAATAATATAGAAAAATAACGAATCTAGGGAATTAGCCGGGGATCGACCCCGGGGTCGCATGCATATTTCTGCATTACTCTTTCCTTGCTTTAGACCCTTCCCCGCCTGCGGGTAGAGTCCGGATAGTCTGACCTATGAGGACGAGGTGCCGGACCTGGGGAAGTCTAGTCTTCTAAAAAATTATTTTATAAGCCTGTTTTTAAAAATTTCAAGCATATTTGATTTGAGGTTGTTAACCAGCACGCATTGCATTAGATAC
Source organism: Dendrobium huoshanense (assembly GCA_016618105.1). Taxonomy (NCBI): domain Eukaryota; kingdom Viridiplantae; phylum Streptophyta; class Magnoliopsida; order Asparagales; family Orchidaceae; genus Dendrobium; species Dendrobium huoshanense. Next base: position 17,019,032 of record CM028357.1, read on the forward strand.
AAATTAAAGAGTCAAAATTTTAATTTCATAGTCCTTAGCATTTTAGCACCCAACATAAGTCAAAGGGGCCAATTAGGAAAATCTCTAGATGTCGGCCCCGCCTCCCCAAAACTTTAATTGTAACGTCCCTACCACTCTTTCATAAAAGACCGGATTCATCTCTTTTAAATCGGTTAGGTGGTTAGCTGGCTCCCCAATCCAGGCCGGGGTAAGTCCAGGTTTTGCACTGCATTAGTTAGGATCGGACGACTGTGGTCCAGTGTCCAAAATAGATTTAGGATCCGGGGCAGATCTTTGATTATAAGACCCCAAACTTTGGGAATCTAATCCCAAATTTTTAATAAAATGCTCAACTCTAATTAAATATCATTTCAGTCCAAAACATAAAGCCCAACACTTAGACTAAGTTGGGACACTTCCGGATGGTTCTGGAATCTCAAGGTGTCCCCTACCTCTCCTCCTTTAACCCCGTTAATAACTGTTCAATTTTGATCCATTCCCTTTTGATTTCCCAATAATTCTATTCATACTTTGATATCACTCCTAGAAATTCTAAACAAAATTTTGCCATTATTTTAATCGAGAGTTTTCGTAGGAGATTTTATCTCCCTACGATGTAATTAACTACGAGGGCTTGCGCTCGTAGGAGATTTAGAACCACATACGCACCTGATTTTAAAAATTGATTTTTCAAAAATCAATTAGATTTCTTTGGGAAAACTTAAAATACTAGTGATTATTATTATCATATTCAAAGAATTATTATCGAATGATATTTTCTCCCTTCGGGGAGATACATCTTTCTTTGATAAGACTTTGGATGTGAACCTAATGATCACACTTCTTGAATATTGAATTGGATATTCAATTGAACCTCATTTTGACCCTTCGGAGTCATATGAATTTCTCTTTAGCATCCGCTCACAATATTCAAGATGGATTTCATAATTCTAAGTCTGAACACTGTTATGAAAGTTTATTTTCATCCTTCGGGGTGATATACTCTTTCTAACGAGTTGATTCGACCTTAGAATTGGAACTCAACCTTAATCTTAAAATCCCCAAAGAAAACTAATAATTTTCAAAACATGTTTTCAAAATTCCACCAACAGGCTCGCCTAAAATTAATTCCTTGGGGTGATTCTTAGAAAATTTCTATTCTCTAGGCAAAGGGTTTTCTTTTTCCATATTTTCTTTCAAATTCTTCTTTTTAATTCCTTGAAAGTTATTTTTAATATGATCCTCTTCTAACCTTTGCTCTTCCAAAATATCAGATTCATCAAAAATAACATGTGTGGTCTCTTCAACTACTAAAGTTCTCTTGTTAAAAGCTCTATAAGATTTTTCAACACTAGAATATCCAAGAAAAATTCTTTCATGAGATTTTGGATCATATTTTTGTAAAATAATTTTCTCATTATTATGAATGAACACCTTACATCTAAAAATATACAAATGTAACAAATTTGATGTTCTCCCTTTTAGAAGTTCAAAGGGTGTCTTATTTAATTTGGATCTAATATTCATCCTATTTGAAATATAATAAGTTGTGCTGTCCGTTTCAACTCAAAAATATTTTGGAAGTGAATATTCTACTAATATGACTTTAGCAACTTTAATTAATGTTATGTTCTTTCTTTCAAGTATTCCATTCTACTGAGGGGTCCTAGGTGCTAAAAATTTATGATCAATTCCTTTCTCTTTATAAAACTCTTCAATTTTTTATTTTCAAATTCACCTCCATGATTACTTTGAATTGATAAAATCTCACATCCTATTTTTCTTTGAATCCAAGTAGAAAATCTTACAAATTTTTCAAATGATTCACTCTTATGAAATAAAAATTTAACCTAAGTGAATATAGAAAAATCATCAATAATCATAAATTCAAATACTTTACCTCCTAGACTTACAGTGCTAACTGGTCCAAAAAGATTTATATGCATAATCTCCAATAATTTGCTAGTTCTATGATCCTTAATGGAATGAAAGGAGAACTTCACCTGATTTCCTAATTGGCATACATCACATAAGTGATCCTTAATAAATTCTAGTTATGGTATTCCTCTAATAAGTTCTTTTTGGGCAATTTTATTAAGATTCTTCATCTTGCGTGACAAAGTCTCTTATGCCATAACTAAGATTAATCACTAATGATTTTAAGATAAAAAGCATTAGAAGATTTAATACAATTCAAATCAAGCATATACACATTATTTACCCTAGTTCTATGCAATGCATCAATTTTATTTTGGCTTAATATGCAGATAGTGGGAAAATATTTTACACTAGAACCCTTATCACATAGCTAACTAATACTCAACAAATTATATTTTAAGACTTCTTCAAGTAAAACATTATCAATGAAAAAATTGTTCAAGTTTCTAATCATACATTGCCAACCACTTTCCTAGTGATATTATCTCCAAGCAAAACCTTGCCTCCATTCTTAGCTTCCAGCGATATGAATTATGTCTTATCTCTAGTCATATGCTTCGAACATCTACTATCCATATATCAAATGCTCTCATTAGGTCTTGTATGAGAGCATTTTTATAAGATAATGAAACATTAGTCTTGGGAACTCAAACAAGTTTGGCTTCTCCTCTTAGAAAAAATAAAAATATTTGATATGACTTATTTTATGCATCTTAGGTCTCCACACTAAATGAGTTTTACTATAAATAGTACAAGTGTGTGAGATATGCCCAAGTAATCCACAAGAAAAGCATCTTACTCTAGAAAAAGGATTTATTAACCAATGTGTATTAAATTATATTTTCTTAGGTTTTAAAATTTTTATCTTTTTATCAGGATTTAAAAATTGTTCAGGTGTAGGTGGAATCCTATTTTTCTCAAGTTCTTTCAATTGAGCTTTAAATATGAGTTTGTACTTTTTAGAACAACATTGTTAACTTTCAAATAATGCTCTCTATTATTAAATTCATTCATAAATATTTTAAAATCATTTTCTAGTTTAGTGTGTGATGATTTTAATAGTTCATGCTATTTGTTTAATTCATCATATTCATCCAATAGTTTCATGTTGTTGTTATCAATCAGTGTGTGAACTTTTTTAAGAATTTCATGCTCTTATTATAATTCAAGAAAATCCAAGTTCAACCTAGCATGCATCTTTTTGAGTTTTTTAAATGTTGTATTAATCTTTCAGAAACATCAGATAGGTCTTCATAAGTTAAGTCACATATCTCTTCTTGATTTGGTTGATCAAGCTTGTTGGCCATCAAACATAGGTTGGTGTCTTCTTCCTCTACTTTTTTCTCTAAAGAATATGAAGTTGAGTCCACCCAAAAAGCTCTCTACAATCTCTTCTTTCCCTTCCTCACATTTATTTTCTCCTCCACCTTCTCCTTACTAGGATTGGCTTTAAGATTTGATGTGTGCAAGCTTCCTACATTGATAGCAAATTATATTATTAGAAGCCTTAACATTTTTCTGGAACTTACCTTAATTCCACTGCTGAGGTCTCCTTTGCTTCCTCTTTAGAAAACTCTTGAATTGCCTTTTCATCAAAGCAATGTCATCTTCATCCTCAGACCGAGTTTGAACACTCTCCAATTCATCCACTTTTAACACTATATTCTTTTCCTTTCACTTTTGACCTACATCAATCTATCTTTGAGTTACTCCTTACTCATAAGCAATTTGTGATCTTAAAAGATTGTCAATAGAATAAATATTTAAATCTTTAGACTCTATAATATCAGCTATTTTTGCATCATAAGCAGTAGGAAAGTAACAAAATATTTTATTCACTTTTTCAGTATTCGTTAGTTCCCTATCTAAAGCATGCAATGAAGTAACTATTTGAGTGAAACAAATGTACATGTTAGTGATTGATTCATTTGGTTTCATGCGGAATAGTTCATAATCATGTATCAAAATATTCAATCTAGATTGTTTTATCTAGTTAGTCCCTTTATATGTGATATAAAGATTATCCTGAATTTCTTTTCCACTTTTACAGGTAGAGACACACATATAATCTTTAGATTTAAGAGCACAGAAAAATTGTTCATACATTTAGCATTTAACTGAGCTATTTTTTTTTCTTCTAAAGTCCTGTTAGCAAAAGGTGTTTCAATTCTAATGCCATCTATAAGTCTAGTTGGTCTAGTGTATCCTTCCTATACTAAGATCCACATGTAATTTTCAAGCGATTGAAAAAAAAGTAGGCATGCGTGTTTTCCAAAAATCAAAAGGGATGTTATTAAAAAATGGGCGTCTAATGATCAAATATCCTTCAGGTGTGTTACAATTTCCAAAAGTAGCCATGATCATTTTTTAAAAGTTGTTTAAACCATAATTTTTAAAAGTTAGCTCTGATACCACTTGAAAGTCTGTATAGGTTGTTAAACTTATTAAAATTATCCCAATACTAACAAAGAGGGGGGGGGGGGGGGGGGGATGTGAATTGGTTACATTAAAAACCTCTTGGAAATTTAAGAAAATTGTTTTATACTTTTTGTACAAGGAAAAAAATTCCAAATAAAAAAATTTCAACCACATAAATATAAAGGGAAAGAAAATAAAATTGTGGTAAAATAAAAAGAACTCATAAAATTTATATTAGTTCGGTCCAACTAGACCTACGTCCACTCCCTGAACTCCCTCTTCAAGTATTGCACAATTACCAAAGTGACCCTCATTTTGCTCGCATAACAAGGTAAAAAAGCCTTTTTAATTACCCTCTCTTTCACCAATCCCCGGTGTGGCATAGTACAGTCATCCTTTCACACCCTCAAAGTGTCGGAAGAGAACTGTTGTCCTTTCACACTCTCCAAGTGTTGGCATAGAACTAGCATCCTTTCACACTCTCCATGTATTGGCAGAGAACTGGCATCCTTTCAAACTCTCCAAGTTTCAGTAGTGAACTTATGTCCTTTCACACCCTCATGGTGTTGGTAGAGAACTAGATCTTCTTTAAAGATCTTCTCTCAAATGTCTTCAAATAAGTAAGTAGTAAATGTAGAACACTTGGACATTTTTACTATTGGGCAATCTTGTGAACCCTTCACACTCCACTTGTAAGAAATCTCTCTCAAACTCTATCCCAAATCACTCTCACACTTGCTCTCAAAGATAAAATAAAGAAGGATTTGTCTTTAGTCAGTTTTTAGGACTTTATATATGAAAGATACCAAAAAATCATAAAAAAAAACTAAAAATTTCAATTATGACCTTCCACTATCGTACAGTACGATCGACGATGGTACAGTACGATCGACAATCGTACTTATGAATAATTCAAAATTTGCTCATATGATCTTATACGAACCAAATTTGTACACAGAAAATTATTTGTACGAACTTACATCATACAATATGAACTGCTTTAATCAAACTATGTTTTATTTGATACGAAAATGGATGAGTCCATTTCATACACTAGGAATCATCTGTACGAACCTAAGTTCGTACAGTATGAATAGTTCAACAAATTTTTTTATTCGTATGGAAAAAAATGTATACATCAATTTTGTACTGTGGACATCTTCTATACGAACCCAAGTTCAACCCGGACAAATAGTTGAAAAAGTTTACTTGTTTATATGAACGAAAATGTACACATCAATTTGGTACTCTAGACGTCGTATATACGAACCCAAGCTTGTCCCGAATAAATAATTTAAAAATTTTTGTTATTCATATGGACGAAAAGATGTGGACTTATTTTGTACTATGGTTGTTGTATGTTAGAAGGCAAATTCATACAGTACAAATAGTACTTAGAAAAATTTCCATCCATAATTTGATTAACTGCTTTTGGAGGAACGCTTACACCAAATCATCTTATATGATCTAAAATTATACATTACAGTTAGTTTTAAAAAAGTTAAATTTTTACACTCCCCTAGTGTGTGTGTGTGCATGGTTACCCAATTACAATTGCACTCTCTCAAACTCAAGAAAAGTATAGACTTCAAATATTTCTTGTCTAATCTATCTTGAAGTCTTTAGCTATCTCGAGTATGATTTCCTTGAAACCTTAGTACACACAAGCAACAAAAGCAATATTTATATGTTTGGAGAAAAATAATCAATACAATAATATTTTGGAATCATCAAAAACACACATGATATGAAATTATAGTTATGAAAACTAAGTTATAACAATATCTTCAACCTCCCATGGGATCCTGCAGCCATAGGGCTTCTTTGACATGATCTGAGAGATCTCACCAGCAAAACCCCTTCAAACTTCTCAGAGAGTATCATGTTGAATCTAGTAATTAGGTTGTTAAACCTAAGTAAATGTCCCAAGGCTACCAAGAGGGGGGTGAATTGGTAGTTTTAAAAATTTTATACCCTCTTAAAATTTAAAGTTGAACCGAAATTAAATTTTCTTTTAAAGTTTGTAGAAAAATGTTTTTCAACCACAGAGTTGTTAAAACAGAAATTTAAAATGCGGAAACGTAAAAGCAATAAAGTAAATGACACCAGATTTATAGTGGTTCGGTCTATAACCAGACCTACATCCACTCCTCAGAGGCACCCTCTGAGTATTGCACTAATACCACAAAGTGACTCTCCTTTAGCACCCACAGCAAGGCGGAGAAGCCTGTACAAAACCCTCTTTTCACCACTCCCCGGTGCGGCAGAGAACCGTCGTCTTTTTACACAATCCACAGTGTTGGCAGAGAACCGTCGTCCTTTCACACTCTCCTAGTGTGGGCAGAGAACCCTACGGCTGTTCACACTCTCCAAGTGTAGGCAGAGAACCTTCTTCCTTTTACACTCTCCTAGTGTAGGCAGAGAACCCACGTATGTTCACACTTTTCAAGTGTCGGCAGAGAACCGGACCTTCTTGAATGATCTTCTCACAAGAACCTAGAAGAAAGAAAGAAAAGAGTGAAGAAATCCAATTTCACAAGTAGAGATTCTTACCTTAGTAATCCAAGTGAAGCCTTCTTGCTCCAATGGTAGGAATCCTCCTTTGAATGCTCTCTTCCACTCTCCCCTTGACTATTCTCTCAATAGGCACGAAGTTCAAGTGACAAAAAGATTGGGTGGCAGTCTAATTTGAAGTATTTATACAAAAGACATGAAAAACCGCCCAAAAACTGCAAGTTTTCAATTCTGTACGCAGTGGATCGTCCGGTACGATCGTGGATCGTCCTGGACGATTTTACTTAAACGATCTGAAACGACCCAATTTGTATATGTGTACGAAATGACTTCGTACAGCTGATCGTCCTGTACGAACTAGGTTCGTCCAGTACCAACGGTTATTACAAGGTCGGTTCTAGAAACTGCTGAAAACTGTCCTAAGTCGGTTTATCGTTTGGACGAAAATATGTTCGTCTGGACGAAAATTTTCCAGAGAGCCGATCGTCCTGGACGATTATTTATTTCGTATGGACGAAAATTTTCCAGAGCGCCCATCGCCGGGGACGATAATTTGGTTTCGTCTGGACGAAAATTTTCCAGAGAGCTGTTCGTCCGGTACGATATTTATTTTCGTCTGTACGAAAATTTTCCAGAGCGCCCATCGCCGGGGACGATATAAAAATTCGTCCTGGACGAATAGGACTTAGAAAAATTTTTGAAGCAAGTTCCTATTCGTTCCAAATGCTCTATAGGAGATAACTGACAGATCGTCCAGTACGATATATATCGTCCTGTACGATCAGTATAGAATTTCAAGATCTCCTTAGTTTGTGTGTGAGAGATTTTATTCACTCAATTACAATCACTCCCTTTCAAAATTAATTCAAAGAAAAGACACTTCAAATAAACAAAATTTCTCATGTTGAATTTGATTTGAAGTTTTCGTAGTCTGGAGTCTGATTTTCCTGAAATGTTAGTACACACAAGAGCAAGTGCAAATCTTCGAAATTGTTAGGAGATAATTATACATCTGAACAATAATGTTTGGAATCATCAAAACTACATAAGTTGCACAAATATAAATCATTCAAATAGCAACTATTCAAACAATCTCCCCCTTTTTGATGATGGCAAAACAATTATTATTAGTATGGTTTCAAGTTAAAACATAATCTCTTATCTCCTAAACTCCCCCTGAATTTATGAGTACATTAAAATAAGGAGGCATTAAAGAACAATATTTTTGTTTTTCAAAAATTTTAACACAGAAAACACAAATCACAAAAACAAAAACAATATTTGTGTTTTTAACAGAAAACAAAAATCACAAAACAAAAACACAAACACAAACATAAACATAATAATTTCTCCCCCTTTTTGACAGCAACAAAAAGTGAAGAAGAAAAAGACAAGAAATGTAAATAATAATATGAAATTCATTGTTAAAATTTAATCTAAATTGTGATTTGACATAGAGTATGCAATTTTAAACTAAAGATATTAGGTCAATCATAGAAATTCATAAAATTTATGAAATGATATAACATTGTAAGTAAGAAGAATTTATCAAAGACATGATTCAATTTAGACATTTTGATTATTGAAAATCATTACAAGTGAGATGTAAAAAAAATTCTATATTTCAAAGTTCAATAGAATATAAATGAACATTAGATCAACTTGAATCAAGAGATTAAACGAATTTGGAAAGAAGAGAATTACCTCATGTGGTGCTTTACACATCTTTTCAAAGTTTTGGAGCACATTTTTGTGCATTTGTCTTTGGTTGGGCTTATTTTGTGTCTCTTTTTCACTTTGCAAATTTTTGCGAATCCCTTTTGATTTTTGTACATTTGTACAATTTTCAAGAGTAATTTGACCAATTCTTTCCAAAATCTATAATCTAACATTTCAAATATTTCTAGGTGCATAAATATCATTTGAGCATAGAAATATAAAATAAGATAACATCAAAATTGCAATAACAATATTAAATTTTATGTAGTCTAAATGAATAGACATGAATTTAAAAATTCTAAATACAACAAGTTATAGACAAATTATAAATTTAGAAAGTCTAGATTTTCTAATATAGATAATCTCACATTACAATCGAATTTGAGCACAATGTAGATTAAAAACAATATTAATGAAATTCATAAAGATTAGGCACATTTCAAAACAAATCTAAGACAAACAAACTTTCATTGATTAAAAAAAAATTACATAAAAACATTGAACTTATAAAAAACATAACAACAAAACAAAAAATACAACAGACACACATAAAAAAAACTTCTACTGTTCTGGAGGAGGAGGAGGAGGAATGCCGCCAAAGAGATTGAAGTAGGAGGCCATTAACATTACATTGGTATTTATTTCATGAACTTCATCTCTAATATTACCAATGTCATGTTGCTGCTGCGTAAGATGAGCATCAAATTGATCAAACCTTTGATCAATGTGAGTCTCTAGTCTATCAAATCTCTCAATCAGATTCTGGTAATCTGATTGAGAAGCAGAAGCTTGCACTCCTTCTTCTTCTTCTTCTGAAGCACTGCCATGTGCTTTTTCTTTTTCTTTTTCCTCCCTGAAGAGCAGTCTGAAAGATGCATCGTTGTAATAAACTGGCTCTTCATATTCCTCATCAGGATGGACTATATTGTACTTCTTCTCCAAAACATAAGTAATCAAGTGCCCTAAAGAAATATTCTTCTTCCTCTTCTGATCAGGATGTCCTATTTCTGAAAGCCCATAGATATGATCTAGGATGAGTTGGGCTTCATCGATAGGTTGTCTTTTCATGATTAAAAAAGTTAGACAAGAGAGGAGAGGGTTATGTTTATCCTATCACCAGCTTTAGGAATAATTGAAGATCTAAGGATATGCTGGATGATTCGGGCATCTTGGGTCATACCGGCCACTCTAGCAACATGATTGTCAATTCCATTTTCTCTAATTACCCTATTGATTTCATACCAATGGAAGACGTTTTCTGACATTAGGGTGTGGGCTCTATATCCTTCAGTCCTTAAGTTTAAAAATGCACCAAGGTCGTGCTTGGTGATCTCAACTTTTTTCTTAAAAACAAAAGAACTAATGATAGAGTGGTCAGGATTGAAACTCATGTTGGCTAGGAAGTAATGGTAGGTTTGCTTATTGTAGAGGTGGACAAGAGAGAGAATGAAATGAAATTGGGTTGAGGCGAAGAGGTGTAATACCCGAAATTTCAACTCCGTTTGGATAAGAATGCGAGACGGAGTGATTTTTGCAGAAGCAAAACGAGGAAAAGATTCCTCATTTGCTTTGGAAAGGAAGTTGTCTGGAGCATTCCTGTTGGGTTTCTTCACCAAAACTTTTTGTCTTTTGCTAGAGGAGGCCATAGTTGATTTGATGTAGAAAGGGATTGAAAAAGATGTTTGAAAGTGTGATTGTCAAGTTTGAAAGCCCTCATATTTAAAGAAAAACGATATGTTCGTCCTGGACGAAAATATTCGTCCTGGACGAAAAATTATCGTTCGTCTGGACGAAGTAATTTCGTACAGACGATCTAATTCGTCCAAAATGTAACGGCTTTTCGTATTCAACACAACTTACGATGCGTCCCTTCGTACAGGCTTTTTGACTTGACCGATCGTACATACGAAAATATTTCGTACAGACGATCAAAAAGCATTTCGTTTTAATGACTCTTGAAAACCGTCCCCTACAATGAATCGACACATGTTCGTACATACGAAAAAAAATTTCGTACAGACGAAATTCGTATTAAAAACTGTCTTATCCACTCAACCGCTGCATTCAATCGTCCCGACGTTTGAGAGAGAGAAAAAAAAAAATTGTACTGGACGATCACAGATCGTACAGACGATCCAATAAAAAACTGCTCTCAAAATGGTTTAAATTCGCGCAAACTGTTTCTTAACACATCGTCCCGTACAAAAAATTTCGTCCTGGACGATTTCCTAAAAAAAATTTTTGATTTTTAAATTTTTAATTTAACAAAAACAACAAAAATAATCAACAACACAGAAAACATAAGACAAAAAAAAACATAAATTCAAAAACAATTCATACAAAAACACAAAATTCACAAAATCACAAAAACAAAACACAACAAGTATCAATGTTGCAAAGACATTTTGGTTAAGCATTCAAATCAATAACACCAAGCCTTGTTCTTAAAGTACTGAAGGTATCAAAGGCTAAAGGTTTTGTAGAAATGTCTGCAAGTTGATTTTCAGTTGAAACATGTATGAGTTCAATTTCTCCTTTGGATACATGATCCCTTATGAAATGATGCCTTATATCAATGTGTTTGGTTCTAGAATGTTGAATAGGATTTTTGGAAATGCAAATAGCACTAGTATTGTCACAATAAATTGGAATAGTGCCTATAGTTAATCCTAAGTCAATCAACTGTTGTTTTAACCAAAGTACTTGTGCCACACAACTTCCTAATGCAATGTATTCTGCTTCTGCAGTAGATAGTGCCACTGAATTTTGTGAATTGACATGTTCCAGAGGTGCTTTTCCTATCCACTCTACAGCCTGCAAAGTCAGAATCTGAGTAACCAATAATTTCAAATGAAGAGCTAAACTTAGGATACCAAATTCCTAAGTTTTGAGTTCCTAGTAGATATCTTAAAATCCTTTTCACTGCTGTCAAATGTGATTCTTTTGGATCTGATTGAAATCTAGCACATAAGCAAACACTAAACATAATATCTGGTCGGCTAGCAGTCAAGTAAAGTAAAGATCCAATTATCCCTCTAAATTTCTTTTGATCAACAGATTTTCCCTTAAGGTCTTTATCTAACTGAACTGAGGAACTCATTGGTGTACTAACAGGTTTAGCATTGTCCATTTCATATTTTTTGAGGATGTCCTTAATATATTTGGTTTGACTAAGAAAAGTACCTTCCTCAAGTTGCTTAATGCTAAATCCTAGAAAGTAATTTAAATCTCCCATTAGACTCATTTCAAATTCACTACTCATTGTTTTAGAAAAATCATCACAAAGATGTTTATTTGAAGATCCAAAGATGATGTCATCCACATAAATTTGAACAATAAGTATATCCTTTCCAATTTTCCTTAAAAAAGAGTTGTATCCACACTTCCTTTTTCAAAAGATCTTTCAAGTAGGAAGGTGCTTAACCTCTCATACCAAGCCCTAGGTGCCTGTTTCAATCCATATAATGCCTTTTTTAATTTGAAAACATGATTTGGAAATTTAGAGTTTTCAAAACCTGGAGGTTGTTCTACAAAAACATCTTCTTCAATTACTCCATTTAAAAAGGCACTTTTGACATCCATTTGAAACAATTTAAAACCTTTAAAACAGGCAAAGGCTAGTAAAACCCTAATTGCTTCAAGTCTAGCTACAGGGGCAAAAGTTTCCTCAAAATCAATTCCTTCAATTTGGTTATACCCCTTAGCTACTAATCTAGCCTTATTTCTAATGACTACTCCTGAGTCATTCATTTTATTCTTGAACACCCACTTGGTTCCAACAACACTTTGATCTTTTGGCCTTGTAGTTAGTTCCCAAACTTTATTTCTTACAAATTGATTCAACTCTTCTTGCATGGCCAATATCCAAAATTCATCTGAAAGTGCTTGATCAATGTTAGTGGGTTCAACAGTTGAAATAAAGGCTGAATGATTGACTTCCTTGTTTAATCCACGCCTAGTTCTAACACCCTCACTTGGTTCACCTATGATTAATTCCTTTGGGTGGTTTTTAGAAAATCTCAAATCTCTAGGCAAAGGGTCTTCTCTTTCTAAATTTTCTTCCACATTTTCTTCCAAATTTAATCTATCAATATTTTGGGAGTTTTCTTCAATTTCTTCTTCAACAACTTTTGGCTCTTCCATGTTTCCATTTTCATCAAAAACAACATGTGTGGTTTCTTCAATGACTAAAGTTCTTTTGTTGAATACTCTATAAGATTTTCCAACACTTGAATATCCAACAAAAATTCCTTCATCTGATTTTGGATCAAATTTTCCTAAGGCAGATTTTCCATTATTATGTATGAACACCTTGCAACCAAATACATGCAAATGAGACAAATTTGGTGTTCTTCCTTTTAGCAACTCATAGGGTGTTTTATTCAAATTAGATCTCACATTCACCCTATTCAGAACATAGCATGCAGTGCTAACCGCCTCAGCCCAAAAATACCTAGGAAGAGAGTATTCTGCTAACATTGCTCGGGCGGCTTCTATTAATGTTCTGTTCTTTCTTTCAACTACTCCATTTTGTTGAGGAGTTCTAGGTGCAGAAAAATTGTGATCAATCCCCTTTTCTTTACAGAAATCTTCAAATCTTTCATTTTCAAATTCTCCTCCATGATCACTTTGTATAGAAATTATTTCACATCCTAGTTTTCTTTGTATCCAAGTTGAAAAATTTCTGAATTCCTCAAATGATTCACTCTTATGAAAAAGAAATTTAACCCAGGTGAATCTTGAAAAATCATCTACTATAACAAATCCATATACCTTTCCTCCTAGACTAACAGTGCTTACTGGTCCAAAAAGATCCATGTGTAGAATTTCTAAAGGTTTACTTGTCCTAAGATCTTTAATGGACTTAAATGAGGACCTCACTTGTTTTCCTAATTGACATGCATCACACAGATGGTCCTTAGTAAAGTCTAGTTTAGGTATTCCTCTCACCAAATTCTTTTGGGTAATTTTTCTAAGATTTTTCATACTAGAATGACAAAGTCTCCTATGCCAAAGCCATGATTCATCAGAAACAGTTTTCAAACAAAAAGCAGTAGGAGATTGAATACAATTTAAATCTAGCATGTAAACATTGTTCACCCTTTTTCCATTTAAAACAATTTTTCCATTTAGGCTAATTATGCAGCTAGTAGGTAAAAATTTTACATTATAGCCCTTATCACATAGCTGACTTATGCTAAGCAAATTATGTTTCAAGCCTTCAACTAATAAAACATTATCTATGAAAAAGTTTTTCAAGTTTCCAATCATACCTGATCCAACCACTTTCTTTGTGGTATTATCTCCAAGTGTAACCTTGCCTCCACTCCTGGCTTCCAGCGTTATGAATTGAGCAGTATCTCCAGTCATGTGCTTAGAACATCCGCTGTCCAGGTACCATATACTCTCACGAGGTCTTGTGTGAGAGTATACCTGCAAAATTCTCAAATGTTAGACCTGGGAACCCAAACTAGTTTGGGTTCACCTTTATGAAATTTATAATCAGATGCATGTGTGATATGTCTAGGTTTATGCATCTTAGTTCTCCACACCAAATTAGGTTTCATCTTTAAAGTGCAGGTGTGAGATATATGTCCCAAAAATCCACAATTGTTACATTTAACATTAGGAAAAATATTCCTATGTTTTCTCTCATATGATTGTCTTCTAAGGGATTTCATGAATTTAGGATAATACTTAGGATTTGTAAAATCTTCAAGTTTAGGGGGGTTCCTATTATCCTCGAGAGCACTTATAGTAAGTTTATAAAATGAATTCATTTCTTCCAAGATTCGATTTGTATAATTGACTCTATATGTCTTGTGCTCAGATTCATCCTTAAATTTCTCAAATTCTTTTTCAAGTTCAGCATAGGATGATTTTAAATTCTCAAAATTTTTATTCAAGTCATCATATTCATCAAGTAGTTTCATGTGGTTGCTATCAATTAAAGCATGATCTTTCCTAAGGATTTCGTGTTCCTTATTAAGCTCTTCCAATTCTAAAACTAAACTAGCATGCATCTTTTTAGTTTTCCTATATGCATCATGCATGTGTTCAGAAACTTCAAACAATTCATTATAAGTTAAATCACATACCTCTTCTTGATCTGATTGTTCAGCTTTATCTGCCATCAAGCAAAGGTTGGTGACTTCTTCTTCTTTTTCAGTCTCAGATGAGTCTGAAGCTGAGTCCGCCCAAAAAGCCTTTTGAAACTTCTTCTTGCCCTTCTTTACCATTGGTTTCTCCTCTACCTTCTCCTTGCTAGGAGTGGCTTTGAGTTTTGGACAATCAGTCTTTATATGACCTGGTTTCCTGCATTCATAACAAATCACTTCATTAGAAACCTTGCCATTTCTATTATACTTACCTCTATTCCATTGCTGGCGTCTCTTCTGCTTCCTCTTTAAAAAGCTTTTGAATTGTCTAGTCATCAGTGCTATATCATCTTCATCCTCAGGTTGTGAGTGTTCACTTTCTGACTCTTCCACATTTAGTGCAATATTCTTGTCCTTTCTTGGTTCACCTGCATCAATCTTTCTTTGACTTACTCCTTGCTCGTAAGCAATGAGTGAACCAAGAAGATTGTCAATAGAATAAATGTTCAGATCTTTTGACTCTGTAATTGCAGTAATTTTAGCATCGTATGCAGTAGGTAAACAACGAAGAATCTTATTAACCATTTCAGCATTAGTTAATTCCCTACCAAGTGCATGCAAAGAGGTGACAATTTGAGTGAATCTTGTGTACATGTCAGATATAGATTCATTAGGTTTCATGCGAAATAGTTCGTAGTCATGTAACAAGATATTGAGCCTTGATTGCTTAACCTCATTTGTCCCTTCATAAGTAATACAAAGTCTATCCCATATGTCTTTTCCGCTTTTACAAGTAGAAACTCGCATGTAGTCTTCAGATTTTAAAGCACAAAAGAAACTATTTAAACATTTTGCATTTAATTGTGCTAAGTCACGTTCTTCTATAGTCCAATCTGCATAGGGTGTATCTACCCTAATTCCATCAACTAATCTAGTTGGTTTTGTGTAACCTTCCTGGACTAACATCCACATGCGATAATCAAGTGACTGTAAGAAAGTAGACATGCGTGTTTTCCAAAAATCAAAAGGAATATTGTCAAACAGTGGAGGTCTAGTGATAGAGTAACCCTCAGGTGTGTTTCGGTTTCCAAATGTAGCCATCTACGTTAATCAAAAAGTAGTTCAAACTTATGATTTTGAAACAATGCTCTGATACCACTTGTTGAATCTAGTAATTAGGTTGTTAAGCCTAAGTAAATGTCCCAAGGCTACCAAGAGGGGGGTGAATTGGTAGTTTTAAAAATTTTAAACCCTCTTAAAATTAAAGTTGAACCGAAATGAAATTTTCTTTTAAAGTTTGTAGAAAAATGTTTTTCAACCACAGAGTTGTTAAAACAGAAATTTAAAATGCGGAAACGTAAAAGCAATAAAGTAAATGACACCAGATTTATAGTGGTTCGGTCTATAACCAGACCTACATCCACTCCTCAGAGGCACCCTCTGAGTATTGCACTAATACCACAAAGTGACTCTCCTTTAGCACCCACAGCAAGGCGGAGAAGCCTGTACAAAACCCTCTTTTCACCACTCCCCGGTGCGGCAGAGAACCGTCGTCCTTTTACACAATCCACAGTGCTGGCAGAGAACCGTCGTCCTTTCACACTCTCCTAGTGTGGGCAGAGAACCCTACGGCTGTTCACACTCTCCAAGTGTAGGCAGAGAACCTTCTTCCTTTTACACTCTCCTAGTGTAGGCAGAGAACCCACGTCTGTTCACACTTTCCAAGTGTCGGCAGAGAACCGGACCTTCTTGAATGATCTTCTCACAAGAACCTAGAAGAAAGAAAGAAAAGAGTGAAGAAATCCAATTTCACAAGTAGAGATTCTTACCTTAGCAATCCAAGTGAAGCCTTCTTGCTCCAATGGTAGGAATCCTCCTTTGAATGCTCTCTTCCACTCTCCCCTTGACTATTCTCTCAATAGGCACGAAGATTCAAATGACAAAAAGATTGGGTGGCAGTCTAATTTGAAGTATTTATACAAAAGACATGAAAAACCGCCCAAAAACTGCAAGTTTTCAATTCTGTACGCAGTGGATCGTCCGGTACGATCGTGGATCGTCCTGGACGATTTTACTTAAACGATCTGAAACGACCCAATTTGTATATGTGTACGAAATGACTTCGTACAGCTGATCGTCCTGTACGAACTAGGTTCGTCCAGTACGAACGGTTATTACAAGGTCGGTTCTAGAAACTGCTGAAAACTGTCCTAAGTCGGTTTATCGTTTGGACGAAAATATGTTCGTCTGGACGAAAATTTTCCAGAGAGCCGATCGTCCTGGACGATTATTTATTTCGTCTGGACGAAAATTTTCCAGAGCGCCCATCGCCGGGGACGATAATTTGGTTTCGTCTGGACGAAAATTTTCCAGAGAGCTGTTCGTCCGGTACGATATTTATTTTCGTCTGTACGAAAATTTTCCAGAGCGCCCATCGCCGGGGACGATATAAAAATTCGTCCTGGACGAATAGGACTTAGAAAAATTTTTTGAAGCAAGTTCCTATTCGTTCCAAATGCTCTATAGGAGATAACTGACAGATCGTCCAGTACGATATATATCGTCCTGTACGATCAGTATAGAATTTCAAGATCTCCTTAGTTTGTGTGTGAGAGATTTTATTCACTCAATTACAATCACTCCCTTTCAAAATTAATTCAAAGAAAAGACACTTCAAATAAACAAAATTTCTCATGTTGAATTTGATTTGAAGTTTTCGTAGTCTGGAGTCTGATTTTCCTGAAATGTTAGTACACACAAGAGCAAGTGCAAATCTTCGAAATTGTTAGGAGATAATTATACATCTGAACAATAATGTTTGGAATCATCAAAACTACATAAGTTGCACAAATATAAATCATTCAAATAGCAACTATTCAAACATATCAGGGCATCAAAAACCTTTAATCCAACAGTGGATATCCATCGGTATGAAGGTTTTCTTCACACTTGACTAGACTACCAAACTAAGGGGCTCAAGAATGGATTCTCACCATGTAGAAAGCCCCAATGAATGGGTTTTTCTATTAAGAAGCTTTAGGGGATGATGATACGTCTTTATCCTTCAAACATCTTGGTTAAAAAAACCACTATATGTATGACTTTGAGTGGGATACAAATGGATTTAATCTGAGTTTGCTTGAACTGATAGTCGAAGAGAACTAGAAGTCTAGGAGAAGGAAGGGGAATGCTGAGAGAGCTCTTGGTACAACAACAAAAACAACAACAACATCAAGCCTTTATCCCACTACGTGGGGTCGGCTACATGAATCCTTTTTCTCCATTGTGTCCTATTAAAAGTCAAATTCTCGTTTAAATCTAATAAAGAAAGGTCATTCCTAATATTTTCTAACCAAGTCTTTTTAGGTCTATCCCTACCTTTCTTAACATAAGTCAAATCTAATACCTCTACTCTCCTAACCGGGTCATCGGAAGGCCGCCGTTTAATGTGACCAAACCATCTAAGGCGACTCTCTCTAATCTTATCTTCTACTGGAGCTACTCCAACCTTTTCACGTATGTTTTATAAATCCTTGGAGTGAAGGGGGAGGTGGGTGGGAGATACTTATTCAAATGGATTCCACAGCTAAGGATGACCTGGATTAATCAAGCCTGCTATGGGAAGCTTGCCAACAAGAAGTGGACATCCTCGGGAAGTCGTCTGAGCTCAATTGAGTCAAACTCATAACTTGGGGAAGTTTCGGCCAAAGCTCATGAAGGGGGGGGGGGGGGGGGGCATTAGAGCTAGATTTTTATTTGTTTTGGCCATTGCCAGCCACTAGCTTGATCAAGCTTAGGTGAAATGGTTATTGGAGGTTTGTTAGACTTATTCATAAGCTCAATTAGGCAGGAGGTAGCCAAATTAATGGAAGGAGCTTAAGTCAACCCAAATATATACTATTTGGGTCAACTTGGCTATGATATGGGTTCATCCAGGTCGTTGAATTGAGGTGGAAGATGCATTGGGTCAAGGGATACCTAATACAAGTGCCAATTAGGTCTAATTGGGTTTGAGTTGAAAGATGGCTCAGGCCCTTTATGTTTTGACCACTTTGGGCCTGCCTAGAGGTTGACCCAAGTCAACCCAAGGGTTGGGATGACTAGGGTAGGTGCCTTAGGTCTAGGGAAAGTCAATTCAAGTGTTAAATTGGCTTGGTGGGGCTTAAGTTGAGAAATGGATCAACCAATAGTTGTTTTGACCACTTTGGGTTAGCATAATTCCTAACACAAGTTCACCCAAGGGTTGGGTCAATTATGGTAGTTGTATTGGGTTAAGGGGGACACAATGGATTTGGGACCAAAGTGTTCCTAATGATATTTAAGAGTCATTAGAAGAAGTTTTGAGGTTTGATATGGCTAGGCCATGTTGAACTTTTGGAAAAAGACCTAAAATCCCCTTAAAGGGCATTTTGTCATTTTGACCTCTGGTAACCTCTTGGTCAAACTGGTCCAACAAAGTATGGATTACTGATCAAACAACCATGAAAAAGCTCATAGATGTGGTTGGAAGCTTTTGAGAGAGTGCAAAAGTCTAGTTGCATAAGTAGTAAATATTTGAATGTTTTTCTGCCTTTGGAAATTAATTCAGTTTATGGGGCTAGGAGCATCAGAATGAGCTCAAATTTGGTGGGTTTACTTTAGGGACAAATTTATAGAATATATAATTGATATACCTTAAATCATAAGTCATTTAATTGGGTTTCAAGGTGGTACAAAAACCACATAGAAAGGGTTTTAGGACTCAGGTCCTTAACCCTAGGATTGGTTCAAAATCTTGGATTTGAATTAGGTTTTGGATTTGAATTGTTGAGTTTGAATTATACACATCAATGAAAGTCGAATGAATGATTGAGAGTGATTGGGTATGATTTGAAGGTTGATTAAAAGTTGGTTGAAAGTGGGACTGGATATTGAATTTTGTTTGGGTTAAAACCCGCAAAGGGGCCTACATGTTAATTAATAAAAAATGATTACAAAGTCCTAAGGAGATCATTAGCTCTCTGATGCTCTTACGAGCTACAAAACAAAGGAAAAGAAAGCCTACGAGACAATTATCTCCACTAAACAAAAATACAATATACCCTAGGAACATTCTAACGATGCTATAGACTAGCATCCAAAAAAAGAAAGATAAAAGGAAAAGGAATGAAGCTCGATCTTCCTGTAAAAAAGCTTAGAGTCAGCCAAAATTAGCTCCATCCATAAAGTAAAGCTGTTTCAAATGGACAAACTAAACCAGCAAAAATTATAGGTTAAGCAAGAGAAGTAGCCTAAAATTAAGTTAGCAAAAAGGAAGAAAAAGCATAATCTGCCCCCCAAAAAGTTGAGACAGGGACTATGACTTAAAGAGATCAGAATACCATTAATGGAAAAAACCTCATTAGGAAACTCCATAAGCCACTCAATCCTACCTTTAGGGTCCAGCAAAAACACCTTAAAAAAACCCTTCCAGCCAAGCATACAACCACAAGGCAAAGAACAGGAAATATCTAACATATCCACTAAAATAACAAGGCCAAAACACCACAACTAGATAACCATATTACAAACCCAATTCCAAGGAACCAGCCACCAGATTCAAGCAATAACCAACATCCAAGCAGCAACCCACAACCAAGCCAAACCAATAACAGTTTCAACCCAGTCGAAAATCCCAGCTAAATTCTCACGGTTACCCCCAACAAACCAATAACTTAAGGTAGGAGAGAAACAATGGGAATAACCATCAGTAATATAACTAGTGAAATCGCAACTCAAGTCTAAGATCTCTAAGACCTCAGCTAAAGTAGAAGCCATAGTAAAAAAACCAGCCATAACTAACAAATAACCAAACAAAGGAACACCAAAATATAAGAAAAAAGATCCATGGAGCAGAAAAAACTCCAAATCTATAAGAAGAGCCTAGACAAGAATAGAAGAACACCTATCCAGCCACCAATGCAACCAATAAGAGCCACTATACAACAGCAGCAAACAACAACCCATTAAGTAAAGTCCAGGAGAACCTCAACCACAAAGGTAGCCTAGCCATCAAAAGGATGGCCCCAAGCAGTAAAATAGGGACAGCATAGTGTTGCAACCCATGACCCCGAGTTTGAGATTTTGATGATGCCAAATAATGAGTGTTTTGGAACTGCGTTTCATTGATTATTATTTTATTTGTTATTTTCCTTGAGCACTAACATTTCAGGAAGATCACAAGTGACTCAGGAAGAAAGGAAGACTCAAGATCGGGTAGATTAGGAGTATGAGTCAAACAATGTATTTTTTCATTTATTGTATTTTTACTTTATTGAGTCTGGCCACAATATGCGTAAGAGTAAGAGCAACCATGCACACACACAGGGGGAGAGTTCTTTTTTTAACTGCAAATTATAACTAAAATTCTTCTCTGTAGATCGTACTGTACGATTTTATTTCGTACTGTACGATCCAAGCTATGTGGACAATTCTGTGAATAGATCGTACTGTACGAAGTATTTCGTACTGTACGATATGTTCAGATACAAAACCCTAGCCATGACTTAGTTTAAGTAAGTGATTTTGAGCCGTTCGTACTGTACGAACAAGTTCGTACTGTACGATCCGTTTTTAATACTTACTTAAATTAACCCGTGATTAGTGCATGTAATCCAGGGCTAATGAAAATTTGAACATCGTACTGTACGATAGTAATCGTACCATACGATGAACAGAGACGACATCCGATCGTCCAGACCATCGTCCTGTACGAATAATATCTTGTTGGATCGTAACGTACGATATTATATCGAACAGTATGATTTGTTTGTGTACTGCTCATACATCTTCGTACCAGGACGACGGCTGTTTGTGAAGATCGTACTGTACGATGTTGAATCGTACTGTACGAACAGTAACGACTAATTTTGAAATCAGAGGTTTTTGGAGCCCGTTTTTAGAAGTCAATCAACTCTTTTTGGGTAAGAATTACAGAGGAGGTGAACGTGGTTAGAGAGGGATTCCAAGGGAGAAAACTCTAGAGAAATTCTTGAGGGTTGAGAGAGGAAGGAGGAGGTGAGCGTTGTGAGGGAGAAGAGGTGTGAGGGAGATCACACGGTTGCTCCAAGCTTGCTGCATCTTGCTCCTCCTGTGGCCCGAGAAGGATTTGAGGAAGGATCTCCAAGGGAAAGGCTCGTCTACATCCGTTACCTCAAGGTTCTCTGCCTTCTCCAGGAGGGAGAAAAACGAGAAGGTTCTCTGCCGTCGCCAAGAGGGTGAAAATAGAGTTTGGTATTCCGCCACGCCGGGTTGGTGAAAGGGAGGTTTGTACAGGCTTCTCCGCCTTGCCGAGGGGGGCAAAAGGAGAACTATTTTGATAGTGAAAATCCCGGAGTGGAGGACTCCGGGGAGAGGACGTAGGTCATATTTTGACCGAACCACTATAAAATTCTTGGTGTGTTCTTTCCTTATCGTTGTTTACTTTTTGCTTGCATTTTAAATTTGTCATATCTATTGCATGTGAAATTTTGTGAAAGAAAAATTGCATAAATCTTTGTTTTAAAGTTTCAAAAACAACAAAAAAATTAGAACTCTTGTTTAGGGTTAAGTTTATTATTAAGAAGTTTTTACAATTCACCCCCCCTCTTGTCGTTTAGTAATTTCAATTGGTATCAGAGCTTGTTTTTCAAAAATAGTGTTTTAGAAAACCTTGAAAAAACGATCATGTCGAACTTTGGTAATCGTAACACTGCGGAGGGTTATTCAATAACTCGTCCACCACTTTTTGATAACATTCCGTTTGATTTCTGGAAAATTAGAATGTCTACATTTTTGCAATCTATAGATTACCGCATGTGGATGTTAGTAAATGATGGATATGTTGCACCGTTTAAGATTGTTAATGGTTTGAAAACTTCTGTACCTTTTATTGAATGGAGCAATGAGGATAGGGAGTTAGCCCAACTGAATGCTAAGTGCTTAAACTGCTTTTTTTGTGCATTGAAATCTGAGGACTATATGAGAGTATCTACTTGTGTTTCTGGTAAGGAGATTTGGGATAGACTGTGCATTACATACGAAGGAACAAACGAAGTAAAACAGTCTAGGCTTAACATTCTACTGCATGATTATGAATTATTCCGTATGAAACCTAGCGAAACAATTTCTGACATGTACACTAGGTTCACCCAAATTGTGACATCCTTGCATGCATTAGGTAGAGAAATTTCAAATTCTGAGAAAGTGAATAAAATTCTTAGATGCCTACCTAGTTCCTATGATGCTAAGATAACTGCCATCACTGAGTCTAAATATCTTAATGTTTATTCTATTGATAACCTCCTTGGGTCACTCATTGCATATGAGCAAGGAGTGAGCCAAAGGCAAAGTGATGCAGGTGAAAAGAAAAAGGAGCGGACGATGGCATTAAAAGCTAGCAACTTAGAAAGTGAAAGCTCTGCAGGGGAGGAAGATGATGAGATAGCACTGATGACCCGACAGTTCAAAAATTTCCTGAAGAGAAAACAAAAGCATCATCAGAACAGCTGGAATAAAGGTAAGAGCTCAAGGTCCAATAAGGTTTTATCTGATACAATTTGCTTTGAGTGCAGGAAGCCAGGTCACCTTCGAGCTGATTGCCCTAATCTGAAGAGTCAACCAGCAAAGGAGAAAGGAGATGACAAAGTTAAATACAAGAGAGGAAAGACAAAGACACAGAAAGCTTTTTGGGCCGACTCTGCCTCAAAATCATCAGAAGAAGAAGCAGAGGAGGAGGTAACAAATTTGTGTCTAATGGCTAATGATAACCTTGATCAATTGGATCAAGATGAGGTATGTCAACTTTCTTATGATGAATTATTGTTTATTTCTGAGAATATTCATGACTCGTATAGGAAACTGAAGAAAATGCATGCTAAACTTAATATTGAATTTAGTTCCTTACAAATTGAGCATGCTAACTTAGTTAAAGAAAATTCTGATTTAGATAAAGATCACATGTTACTTCTTGATGAGTATGATGCATTAAATAAGAAGCATATTGAACTAAGTGAAGCACATGAATCCTTGAAAACATCACATATTGAACTAGATGTAGAGTTTAAAAAACTAACTGCACTTGTATTAGAAGTAGATCATAGTGAGCACTTGCTATTGATAGAAGTTGATGGATTGACAGCTCAAAATAAAACTTATAGTGAAAAGATAAAAGAATTAGAAAATGAAATTGCATCACTCACAGTAGGCCATCCTAGAAAACCCCCAACACAGCATGCATTTCAAAACCTTAGGAAGAGGCACCACCATACTCATAGATTAGTAAATCCATTTCCTGGTGTTAGGTGCTTCTCTTGTGGCATGTTAGGTCACATAGCCCGCACATGCACAATTCACCGTAGGACACACTTAGTATGGAGACCTAAATTGCATCCATCACAGCATAACATGCATACATCTCATTCATGCAAGCATAAGAAGAAACCCAAACTCACTTGGGTTCCCAAATCTAATCTTTGAATGAAATTGTAGGGATGCTCTCACAAAAGACCTAGTGAGAGCATGTGGTACCTGGATAGTGGCTGCTCGCGACACATGACTGGAGATATGAAGAAGTTCATCCTATTGGAGACCAAAACTGGAGGCAAAGTAACGTTGGGAGACAACACTACCAGGAAGGTGATAGGCTTAGGTATTGTTGGTAATGCTAAGAATTTTATAATTGAAAATGTTTTATTAGTTGATGTTTTAAAGCATAACTTACTTAGCATTAGTCAACTGTGTGACAAAGGTTTTGATGCTAAGTTTTTTACTGATAGATGCCTGATTAGTTTATTTGATGAAATTATTTTAGAAGGAAAATGAATTAACAATGTTTACATGTTAGACCTTGATTGCGTTGATAGTTCAAAATCATTTTGCTTGAAAACAATAGTTGATGACTCGTGGCTATGGCATAGGAGACTATGCCATGCTAGCATGAAAACTCTTAGAAATATCACTCAGAAAAACCTAGTTAGAGGTGTACCTAAGTTAGAATTCACCAAGGATCACTTATGTGATGCTTGCCAACAAGGAAAACAAGTCAAATCATCCTTTCACTCAATTAGAGACGTGATCACCTCTAGGCCACTAGAAATTCTACACATGGACTTATTTGGACCCATTAGTACAGCCAGTCTAGGTGGAAAGAATTATGGATTTGTGATTGTAGATGACTTCACTAGTTTACTTGGGTAAGATTCTTAGCACACAAGAATGAGTCTTTTGAGGAATTTAAAGTTTTCTCCACATGGATTCAACGAAAATTAGGTTGTGAAATATCAACAATCCATAGTGATCATGGTGGAGAGTTCCAAAATGATAGATTTGAGTCATTCTGTCAAGAGATAGGAATATAGCACAATTTCTCAGCTCCTAGAACACCCCAACAGAATGGCATAGCAGAAAGGAAGAATAGAACTTTGGTAGAAGCTGCTAGGGCAATGTTAGCGGAGTATACCCTTCCTAGATACTTTTGGGCAGAAGAAGTCAACACAGCCTGTTATGTTTTGAACAGAGTAAACATTAGATCGAAGTTGAATAAAACTCCATATGAACTCCTTAAGGGTAGGACACCAAACCTTTCACATTTACATGTCTTTGGGTGTAAGTGCTTCATCTTAAATAATGGTAAACATCCCTTAGGAAAATTCGATCCCAAGTCTGATGAGGGTGTCTTCTTAGGTTATTCTTCTGTAGGTAAGGCCTATAGAATTTTTAATAAGAGAACCCTTGTAGTAGAAGAATCCACCCATGTGGTATTTGATGAATCAGATAAGCCCTCAGAATCTAAAATTGAAGATGATGAAATAGAAGCAATTCAAGGAGTAGAGACGATGACCTTAGGAGAGAGGGTCGAACCTCAGGAAGATTTGCCTAGAGAATGGAGATATTCTTCTAGTCATCCTAAAGAGTTAATTTTAGGAGACCCTTCAGAAGGTGTAAGGACTAGGCATGGACTTAGGAAGGAGGTTAGTCACTCAGCTTTCATCTCTATGATAGAACCTACAAGTATAGATCAAGCCTTAGGAGATGAATTCTGGATTCTAGCAATGCAAGAAGAGCTGAACCAATTCACCAGGAATGATGTTTGGGAGTTAGTTAAGAGACCTAAAGAGCAAAGTGTTGTTGGAACAAAATGGGTCTTCAAGAATAAGGTGAATGATTCAGGAACAATAATAAGGAATAAAGCAAGGCTAGTAGCTAAGGGGTACAACCAGATTGAGGGAATAGACTTTGAAGAAACCTTTGCCCCGGTTGCTAGACTAGAAGCCATAAGAGTGATCTTAGCTTTTGCTTGCTTCAAGAACTTTAAGTTATATCAAATGGATGTAAAGAGTGCATTTTTGAATGGGGTTAATTAAGGAAGATGTCTACGTTGAGCAACCCCCCGGATTTGAAAACTCATAATTTCCAAACCATGTATTCAAATTAAAAAAGGCACTATATGGATTAAAGCAAGCACCTAGAGCATGGTATGAAAGACTTAGCTCATTTCTTTTGGATAGAGGTTTTCAAAAGGGTAGTGTAGATACTACACTCTTTTTACAAAAGGTCAAAGAAGAAATTCTCATTGTTCAAATATATGTAAATGACATCTTGTTTGGATCTTCGGATAAAAACTTATGCGATGAATTTTCAAAAACAATGAGTAATGAGTTTGAAATGAGCATGATGGGAGAGCTTAATTACTTTCTTGGCTTTAGTGTAAAACAAATGGATAATGGAACCTTTCTTAGCCAATCAAAGTATATTAAGGATATTTTAAGGAAATATGAAATGGATAGTGCAAAACCCATGAACACCCCAATGAGTTCGACAATCCAATTAGATAAGGATCCTAGTGGAAAATCAGTAGATCAGAAAAAATATAGAGGAATGATTGGATCCCTACTTTACTTGACTGCCAGTAGACCGGACATAATGTTTAGTGTGTGCCTTTGTGCCCGTTTCCAAGTCGATCCTAAAGAGTCTCACTTAACTGCTGTCAAAAGAATTCTTAGATATCTACTAGGCACCCCAAACTTAGGAATTTGGTATCCCAGACACAACACTTCCTTTGAAATCCTAGGGTACTCAGATTCTGACTTCGCAGGATGTAGGATAGATAGAAAGAGCACCTCTGGTACCTGCCAATTCATCGGACAATCATTAGTTTCTTTGTCCAGTAGGAAGCAAAACTCAGTAGCACTTTCCACAGCCGAGGCAGAATACATTGCGGTAGGAAGTTGTGTTGCACAAGTACTATAGCTAAAACAACAAATTCTTGATCTTGGACTACCTGTTGGAACCATCTCGATCATGTGTGACAACACAAGTGCAATTTGTATCTCTAAGAATCCAATTCAACACTCTCGAACGAAACACATAGACATTAGACATCATTTCATTAGAGATCACGTCGCTAAGGGAGATATAGAATTACATCATATCGCTATAGAAGATCAATTGGCCGACATATTCACAAAACCATTAGCATTTGACACCTTTAGCACCTTGAGGACTAGATTAGGTGTCATAGATATAAATGCATAAAAAAAAAAAACAAAAAAAACAAAAAAAAAACAAAAAAACAAAAAACAAAAAAAAATAAAAAAAATAAAACAAATCTTTAGGGCTGCTCCTGATCACCACACACTCACCACATCAACACTTACATTGACTGTTCATCGTACTGTACGATCCATACCGTACTGTACGATCCACGTCACAAGGATTGGGACGAATTAAAGCCGGTTGGTACGACATTATTGAGTATCGTACCGTACGATCCATTCGTTTCGTACTGTACGATCCACGTCAGCACGGATTGGGACGAATTAAAGCCGGTTGGTACGACATTATTGAGTATCGTACTGTACGATCCATTCGTTTCGTACTGTACGATCCACATCATCACAAAAGGACAATCTGAGTAATAGCTGTTCGGTATGATATTTGTTATGTATCATACTGTACGATCCACCTATTCGTACAGTACGAAACTTTTGGTCAAAAGTCGTACTGAGGGCCTCGGGACGATCGATATTCGCCTGATCGTACTGTACGATACGTATCGTACTGTACGAGTTGACTGTCTTTTCCCGAAACGACCCGTCAGAATATTAATTGGATATCGTACTGTACGATATACGGAAATTCCTATAAATGCCCTTGCCTAGGCTGTTCCATTCACTCAACCCTCTCCTCACTCAGCCTTCACTTCGTTTTCTTGCCCTCCTGCAATGTCTAAACGAGGTCGGATGACTGCTGGAAGCTCGTCCTCATCCCATCGTCAACCCGATCGCTTTCTGAATAGCGAGAATGAGGAAGCCTACTACCGATACAAGGCTTGCAAAATTTCTCCCTCGAAAATGCTTAATCAGGCCGCTCTAAATTTTGAGGTAATGGGCCTCTTTGTCTCCACCACCTTTCAATTTCTACTCACCCTAGCGTTTCCTTACAATTCTGAACTGCTTTTTGAATTTCTCGCCAACCTCACCTACACCGTTGATAACACCACTTTTCACTCCTTTGTTTGTGGCCGCCCCGTTGAAATAACTAGAGCTGACATCGCCCAACATATTGGGCTGTCCACTGAAGGACCTATGGTTCGCTCGTTTCTTACCGATGATTTTGATTGGAGCGATGTAAATAGAGTCCTTAGGAATACTGTTTTTCATCAACACCAGCCTCTAGTCCAATCTTTAACCAGAAATGCTCGTATCATTCAACATGTTCTTCGAACCTCTATCATACCCAAAGATGGCGACCGCATCAATCTGACCCCTACCTTGTCAGTCGCTACTTACCTTATTATGTCCAACATTAAGTTTGATGAGGTCGATTTGATTAGCAATTATATTCAGCACATGACGTTTGTTCGTCTTCCCACCACTCGACGAAAACAAAATCTGGCTCTTGGTCACCTAATAGGATATATCCTCTACCATAAATATCAATTATCCTACCCTGGTGAACCCGACATGATTCCTATTTTTTATACGGATGCTTCCTTCCGTATCCTCTTTCATCGGGGACATGAGCCTGAAGAACCCGTCTTTGATGAAGAAGAAGGAGAAGATGCACCAGCCGCAGCTCCAGCTCGTCCACGACGCCATGCTGCACCCCGAGCACCTGCACCAGCACCAGCGCACTCTGATGATGACTTAGTCGCCCGCTTCGACCAGCTGTAGACTCGTATCGACATGCATATTCAAGAACAGCATCACCAACACGAGACTGATATGCAGTGGTTTGGCGAACGATTCACTGCAATTGATCACCGCTTTGATGCTCTCTTTCAATATTTTCAACCAAATCCACCTCCACCACCACCAGATCAGGACCCGTCTGCTTAGTTTGTTTATGTTTGCATTGTAGTTTCTGTTTGTTTTCTTCTCTTATTTTTTGCTTTTAGTTGCTCCTCCTTTTTGTGCTGTCAAAAGGGGGAGAAGTTTGTTGTAATGTTGTAATGCCTATTTATCTAAATGCATTATCTTTTGTTTCGTACTTACTTGTAGTATTGTAGTACCTTTTTTTCTTGTGTTTAATTAAAAAAAAAAAAAAAAAAAAAAAAACAAAAGAAATGTTTTTCAAAAGAAATGATTTTCTTTCTTACTTGCAACAAATTATTTGACATCATCAAAAAGGGGGAGATTGTTGCAACCCATGACCCCGAGTTTGAGATTTTGATGATGCCAAATAATGAGTGTTTTGGAACTGCGTTTCATTGATTATTATTTTATTTGTTATTTTCCTTGAGCACTAACATTTCAGGAAGATCACAAGTGACTCAGGAAGAAAGGAAGACTCAAGATAGGGTAGATTAGGAGTATGAGTCAAACAATGTATTTTTTCATTTATTGTATTTTTACTTTATTGAGTCTAGCCACAATATGCGTAAGAGTAAGAGCAACCATGCACACACACAGGGGGAGAGTTCTTTTTTTAACTGCAAATTATAACTAAAATTCTTCTCTGTAGATCGTACTGTACGATTTTATTTCGTACTGTACGATCCAAGCTATGTGGACAATTCTGTGAATAGATCGTACTGTACGAAGTATTTCGTACTGTACGATTGTTGACCTCATTTTTGTATGAGGTTACTAGGACCCACCCGGGTTTTATTTTGGTGACCTAATGATCGACAAGTTCTCACTTGTCGATCATATAGGTCCCAAACACATCCCATTCAACTCTTAATCAAAGTTCCAATTAACTTTCAATCATCCAATTTTTTTTTTATCTACATTTTGATTAATTAACCTTTCAATCATCATCGCCTACAATACGACTTGTGATCGACCTCATTGCTCTTATTTGAAATCAACATTGAACTGTATATACATATTAATTAAGATCAATTTGAGTGCACACATTACATTTGGGGATATCTAGTTCGATTTGAGCCAATTTGAGTCCTATGACGCCGTCGTCAATTGTGAAGTTGAGTTAATTTATTATTTTTTTGAGTTGAGCGAAATCTAGACTAATCAAAATCCTTTGAATTTTCTTCAAACAAATTTAATCAAGCACATTCGAGATGATTTGAATTAATTTTGATGAAAGTTTATTTTCTACGGCTTCGATTGAGTTGATTTCAACATGTTTTGACCTAATCTATATCTAATTGACATCATTTATCCCTAAACAAACTTTGAATAATTGATTTAAATTACGAATCTATCAAAAACTTCATTGCTTTATCTATTCTTTTAATTCCAATTATCCTCAAAGTTTTAGATAAATTTCAGCCCATGATTTATTTAAAAAAAAAAAATTAATTAAGCATTTGATAACAGCCATATGATCAACTTTTGAAGGGGATGATGGTCTCTTGATTTGGATATAACATTAGGGCAAGCCGTCATCTTCTAATCCCCACGACTCCATTCTCATCTCACGCCTCCAAGCAGCCGCCACTCGATAAGAGTCTCCGGATCATCCCTGCAGGAGAACTATCTCACTCATTTTTGGAGAGCTGCTAGGGCCGGCCAAGCTCTCACACACACACGATCACCTCTTTTGGAGCTGCTAGGGTTGGCTAAGCAGCACTCCTTGCTTCTCTCCACCCATCCAAAAGGAGGAAGAAGACGCAAGGATCCGGTCAAGAGGAGTTGCTCCTAGGATTGGACAAGACTTTAGTTCCTTGAAATGAAGGCTGGAGCAACCCACATTGAAGGGATGCATGAAGGCTGAACGGACCTATCCAAGAGCAGTGGTTTGTGCGATCCAAGTGAGGAGATCCGATCATTTGAGGGAGCAGCTTGGTTTTCACGCTTTTCATTCCCTCGATCCTAGCTGCAGCTCAGACGCCTCCCTCTTGACCTCTCCTAGGTCCGGTTGCTTGAAGGAAAGGAGTTCTAAGCCATTTTGCTTGCCGTTGTCATTCGAAGAAGAAGAAGGCAACGATCCTGTGAGAGTCCAGCATTAATGGAAGAGAAGCCCAAAAGTCGTCAACTGCAATCGTTCTTACGCTATCAAGCAAGAACAAGCATCCTTCTCCCTTCCCTGTATAAGAGTAAAGACGGTAATGACCATTTCCTTCTATCAGAGTTAGATGGTTATATTTTTTTTTTTTACCAAAAATCGATTAGCTCCACTCATTCTTTTGTCTACTATCTCTCATATATCGAATGAACATGAATGTCTTTAAGAGTTAAACGAGCTCGCATATAAATCCCTAAATCTATCTTTATATATGTTTTTTTTTTATTATCTCTGTTAATGGCTGTAGTAGCTCTTTCTCTGCTCATCTTTGATATTTATTAATCAAATCCTGTATATCTTACTTATGCGGCTTGTACTTTGTTTGAACTGTTCATAACTGAACTTTCCTGTGAAAGATAATTTTTTTTTTTTACCTTCTATTTTACATCCAGATATGTGTTTTTCCTATCATAAAATCCAATGAATGAATACACCTGGACATACATTTCAATATATGGATATAAGAATGTGGGGTAATCGTTCAGGATTTTATGTTTGTAATTTTTGTAATGAATTTTTTTTATTTATTTAGTTTTCTATCCAGATTTTTGTGATAGCCAACAGTGAAGAATTAAGAACTCTCAGTCACGTCCTGTATGCTTTATATTGAACTTCTTTGCTGTGATGCTTGTGCTGTGGCTGATATCTTTCAGATTGGGATATCTATATGCCTGTCTGAATTACAATATCACACGTTCAATTCAAAAGTTCGTAGTTCTCGTTAAATATCATATGTCAGAATACCTCGCATCCATATATAATTTGTTGAAAGTATTGTTTCTTTTCACACTGTGTTCTTATTTAATTGTACCGAGTTTAATAACACCAATTGTTAGAGTAAATGCGTGTGAGCATAATTGTGTTCTATATGTTTATTTATTTCATCTTCAAGATGCATTGTCATCCAGAATCACTATTCATTCTTAAATTAAATATACATATGTAATTGATGGTTGATTGAATTCAATGAGATGTTAATTTGAAATTCTATATTCATCAAAAAGTTTGTACAAATCTCTAGACGAGGCGATTAATTTATTTTATTTTATATCGCTCATCGCAATGCCATATCTACTGCTCTTGTTTTCATCACTCAGATTTAAGTTTAGTCTTGAATTTCTTTTAAATCTGATTGATTTCCTTTACTTTTATATTGATTGGGCACTATCAAAAGTTCGAACATTATAGATGTAGATCTTGCTTTGACCTTATATGAGATCCAGCGGATCATTTAAGAGTTTCCTTTACCGGATAGGAAAACTAAATTTTGTGATTCCTCTACCTAAATAACTTGGTCGTTATTTACTCTTGAAATTTTGTGTCAGTTGTGTGGGCAGTAAATTTGGTTAGTTGTTGCACAATACATACATGGGCGATATTGTTGAAGGTTCAAAATATTCTGAATGGATTATTTATGTTATGCATATCTTGTGTTCATTTATTTTACTTTTTTTTAAGGAGAATTCCTTATGATATGACATGTTGAATATATATAATTAAACTGACAGGACAAGTTTTATATTATATCATTGTTTTAGTGAATGACTTACAGATTTTATTGTTCATAAGTTTTTTTTATTTAAGAGGTAAATTAATAATATCAAAACTCATATATGCAAAATATAGTTATCAAAATCAAAATGCCTTTTATTATTTTTATATGGATATATGTTTTTGATTTCATTATCTGAGTTCTTACAATAATACTTTTGCAAATCTTTCATTTTCCCGGGTAGCAATAAAGTGGTGGTAGTTTTTGTCATTATTACTATTGTCGTTTAAATCTCAAAGCTTTGGGTGCTTGTGAGAATTGAAGTAATGCCTTTGCTCAGAACTAGCATGCTAGCTTAATGTTACTAGTTTGAATGATATCCTAAACTTAATATTCATTAAAATTAAATCACAATTAATCTAAGTCTAAGGCTTGCCGCATTTATTTTCCACTTATACAAACAAACCATCTTTTAGTTCCATTTTTTTTCCTCATTACATTTGTTCAAAAACATGATTTTGTTTTCTATGTGAATAAGTTTTAAACTCTATCAAATTGTATGAATATTATGATTCGAACACACTTGTGGGTTGAAGTTATTCATTTGTAGAATTTGACAACATCGACATAGTTAGAATATGTAGAGAAATTGCATATTGGTTGTTAAAGTGACATTTATACTTATTCAATATATAACTTATGATTTTGATAATGGAAAAGTATATATCTCTTAATGCCACATATTGACTTGAACTGTTGTTTATATCATCTATACTTTTGAATATATTGATGTGGATGATTATTTGTGACATAGAGTTTGACTTGCTTTATGGTTATAATCTCCTGACACGACTGCTGTTATAAATTACAAGCATGTCATTGTCCAGCTATACACTTTGAAATTGCTTAAATAATTTGATTTGATTCAAATTTTCACATATTCATTTATATGTCCATTCATAGTAGTTGCTATACTTTTATACATGATATTCTGACACTGTCTTCTCTCTTCGCCTTTTTGCGAGGTACTTACGGAGTTGATTGGGGGCTGAGTCAAGGAGCTTTAGTCGCCCCGTTTCTTCTAAACGGGGTGCTATGGCGGGAGTCACCGTTGACTAGCTCCGGTGACCAGGTAAGTTTTCTTAAGACTTAGAAAAGCATAGATATTCTAGATTTACTTGTTGAGTTATTTCTGACAGCATTAAATTCTTGCAATAATTCTTGCATTTAGTTAATATCTGCTTTCTTCTTTTTACAAATTCAAAATTCATCGACATAGCTTTGTTTACATCCTTAGGCATGTCCAAAGGGTTAGTGACATTGATTCAAACCTATTAAACCTAGTGACATCTTTAAGGACAATAATTAAGGACACTTTTAGAGAACTTAGAAAATTTCTAGAGATTAGGAGATATCTCCTATTAACCTAAGACTTGAACAACTTGAACCTAGTGACATCTTAAACCTTAAAAAATTATCTTTCCTTTTAATCATTAAACCAATTAATTGATCTAATCAAAATTAAATCCTTAATCAAGCAAATTAAATTTTAAACCCAAGTGACATCAATTTTAAACCCCTTAAGTCTAAACCTTAATTAAACTTTAAAACCTTCCAGAAATTTCAATAAATCACTTTTAAATCCAAAACTATAAATAACCTCTCTAATTGACCAGATTTGAATCCTTAACACATTAAAGCTAAAATCAACTAGATTTGACTTCAAGTTTAAGAGTAAGTTAATAATCGTTAGAATCTGATATTTAATTAATATAATTAATTAATAATAATTTTAAATTCCAGAGAATTCTTAAACACTTGCGAATCTATCCTTGGGTCATTCATGACCTTTGGAATTGATTACAAGGAGTTTAGAACTCAGTTAGATTCAAAACATCAAAACCTCTCTAATTAAGATAATTTAATAATTCCAATGAGTGATCAAAACTTTGAAAATTCATAAATAATTCAAATAAACTCTAAATCAATCAAACTTAAAGGCATCCAACTCATCTCAAGATCTAATATTCTAATAAAATACAAACTTTTCAAAAAAAAACATTCTTAATGTAAAATTCAAATTTTAGCCCCTTGATTGAAATCATTAAATGATTCGAATAATGTTAGAACATTAAATATTTTATTCAAAATCCAGAAAATTTTAATCTAACTTTAAAACCAACAATCAATCTTAAAATCAAATTCAAATCATTAAGATTTAAACTTTAACCAAAATCTTCCCTTGAGCCTTTCAACTAACCAGAACATTAAAATAACTTTAACCAATTACCCGATTTAGGATATATCCAAACCACACAACCTGCTACACACACCTAGATTGACCCATTAGGACACGGACTCTAGCTTTAGGTTAGGCCGGTATTCCTTTCTTTTTTTTTTAGATAGATTGATATGCATACGAAATGAGAGTGGCATCCTAGGTTAGATAATATAGACATAGGTTCACTGTCCACAGACCTGTGCACTGCCTGTTTGTCAGCCTAGGATTAGGTCCCCCAGCCCCTTGGCCTACGAGGTCCCCTTGAATGAGGTAACCCATGGTTGCTAACAAGGATCCTCTGGTCGGCACTCGACTAAGTAGGCTAAGAATTCCGACGAACCCGGGACGATGGAAAACCATGGGATCTTAACCGGGGACGTCATACCCACTTGGTAGGTTAGTCTTCACCCTCACTTTCTGGGCATTTTTCCGATCATGTGATCGAGAACATAAGTCCCAATTTTCTAATAAAATTTCAACTTGAACATAAAGATTCCTCCTCAATCTAAAATTTAAAGCCCAACACTTAGCTTAGGTCGGGGAACTTCTGAATTATTTCAGAATCTCCAAGTGCCTCCTACCTCTCCTCCGTTGACTCCGGAAATAAGTGTTCAAAATTTGATCCAATCCCGATTGAAAATCCAAATTCACCTCCTTGGTATCATTCCTAGAAAATCTTAAAAATAAAATTTATGTCGTTATTTTAATCGAGAGTTTTCGTAGGAGACCTCATTTTCTTACGATGTAATTAACTACGAGGGCTTGCGCTCGTAGGAGATTTAGAACCACACACGCACCTGATTTTAAAAAATTGATTTTTCAAAACTCAATTGAATTTCTTTGGGAAAATTTAAAATATTAGTGATCATTATTATCATATTCAAAGAATTATCATCGAGTGATATTTTCTCCCTTCGGGGAGATATATCTTTCTTCGATAAGGCTTTGGATGTGAACCTAACGATCACACTTCTTGAATATTGTAGTTGGATATTCAGTTGAACCTCATTTTGACCCTTCGGGGTCATATGAATTTCTCTTTAGCATCCGCTCACAATATTCAAGATGGGTTTCATAATTTTAAGTCTGAACACCGTTATGAAAGTTTATTTTCGTCCTTTGGGGTGATATACTCTTTCTAACGAGTCGATTCGACCTTAGAATTAGAACTCAACCTTAATCTTAAAATCCCCAAAGAAAACTAATATTTTTCAAAACCTGTTTTCCAAAATTCCACCAACAAAAAAATGGCACGCCCGGTGGGACTAAATTTCTCTCTCCATCTTTAATAACGGCATAAATTTTATTGCATCGGTAGTTTTGACTACCCTTCTTCCGTTGGTACCTCTACCCATTTCTTCCTTGGGTGAGTGTGGCCAACATCAAAAAGACATGTCAAACAGAGAGGTGAGCGAGGAAACCTTTGTTCAAGTCGGACTTTGACATTTTGCCTCCAAATTAATTGGTAGAGCAATAGGGTCAAGTCAAATTCTTTAAGATCTTCCTTAATGTTGCAAACTTGCATATCCAATTAAATGTCGAATATGCTAAGTTTCACATCCTACGGAAGACCCTTCAGTCTCAAAATCAAAATTCAATTCTCCCTCTAACAACTCCAGGCTTTGACATTTTTGCCCCTAAGTTAATTGGTGGAGCGAAAGGGTCAAGCCATACCTTAAGGTCTTCATGTCAATTTTGTAAACCTGCATATTCGAATGAAATTCAATATGTTGAGTTTCATAATTTGAAGAAGATATGTTATTTTCAATCCTAAAATTCAAATATTCTCAATCAAATGTAGGCTTTGACATTTCACCCCAAGTCGATTGGTGGAATGAAAGAGTCAAGCCCAATCCTAGGGATTCTTCATATCAATTTTGTAGACCTGCATGTTCAAAAAACAAAATGTTACATGTTGAGTTTCGAAATTTGAAGAAGATCCATTTTAACTTCAACATTAAGTTCAAATTTTCTCAACCAAATCTAAGCTTTGACATTTCATCCCTAGTTAGTTGGTGGAATGAGAGAGTCAAGCACAACTCTTGAGATTTTCTTAACAATTTTGTGAACCTTCATGTTGAATGAAAACTCAATATTTTGAGTTCCAAAATTTGAAGAAAATCAATTGATTTCAAGATTCCAATTCCATTTCAAAATCAATTGATTTAAATCACTTTTTCTTAATTCAAGGAAATCAAATGTACTCAAAAGGCTAGAAAGATTGCTGAATCAGAAGCCTTAAGAGTAAGTCAAATTTGAGGCTAATGGAGGGTTCATTGCTCCTCTCACATGCCCCCCTCTTTGGTGGAAGCCACTCCTACCCTCTTCCTCATACTCAAGGAAGGGAGGTTGTGAGAATGATAGCATGATATCCGCTTTGCCCTTTTGACTATTGCGCATAAAAGATCTACCAAATCTAAATTGAGCAATCAACAATAATAGACTATAGGCCCCCAGTTGAAGGTTATGACCCATCCACTCTACTAGATGATGTTTGGTTACGTTATTATACGTGTCCCACTATATTATCTATAGAGGAGGAGGTGCAGAAACCGCTCGGGGTGCCACTCTCATAATTACTAGATCACTAGTAATTAGGGAGGGAAATAATGATGGATCTGAGATATTGGCAGATAGTGACACCATTTGAATTTAACTTCTAAAAGGGGTCCTATCACGATAGATCCTTAGAGTGAGATGATGCAGCACTAGTTAGGGGTAGTGCAGACCCCACAATAATCTCTTTATTTTAAGAGATTGTGGAAATATAATTTATATTGATAGGGTCTTGCCACCTGGACTTGCTATTTTGAAGAAAATCATATTATTTCTCAAGTGTACTAGATCAGAATTTTCAAGATAGTTGATCCATCTTTTTAATGAAAATTGACCTCTACTTTAAATCAAAAATAGGGGAGAGTAGTGATTGACCCCACTGGATCTTTAAAGGCCCCTCCCTCCCACCGCTTCTGCGGGTTGATTTGATTCTTGAATTAAAATTTGTATCAAACTTAAGTTGGTTTTTGAAATGAAAATCTTCTTAGTCTTCTCGCAATTTTTCATCTTATAGGCTTCTCTTGCATGTTATAAATCTATTCAATAATTTTCATAGTCAAGTTGATATTTTCTTATCAAAAGATTGGG
This sequence comes from Dendrobium huoshanense, assembly GCA_016618105.1. NCBI lineage: Eukaryota > Viridiplantae > Streptophyta > Magnoliopsida > Asparagales > Orchidaceae > Dendrobium > Dendrobium huoshanense. The sequence goes on from CM028357.1 coordinate 17,057,106, forward strand.
TCGAATTTGGGGATTATTCTTCCTTGGATAAGAGAATGAATTTCCTTCTCTTATACTTGCGATATAATCCTGGATTAAAAAAAAAAAGAGCAATTATTTTAAGGGTTTAAAGAAAGTGAAGCCTCTTGTTAAAAAAAATTCAAAGGATGCACAAAGTGCATTAAAAAAAAAATTCAAAATCAAAAGAAGCGTAAAGTGCGTCAAAGAAATAAAAAAGATGTGCAAAGCACATCATAAAAAAAAGTGAAAGAGGCTTCCTTCTTTTAAATCTTTAAATCTCAAAGAGCCCGATCATATTTAATAGCTTGACTTTGAAAAATCTTGAATCTAGATTTATTGTCATGTATGGACAGTTTATTAGATAGAAAATTCTATGCAAGAGAATTGAAAAGATTAAATTTCTCGATCCAACTTAAATCCTTTTGAAATTAATTTTAATTCAAACTTTCTACAAGGGAGAACTTAGTTCAGTTTCTATGAAATTTGATCCGGGTTAACAAAATCCAAAAACCCTTGGCTCTTTTCGGGTCAATTGGGGTCACTCTACTTCTTACTATACTTTTGAATTTGTTCCCACTTGTCATTTTGACAGGGTCCAAATGATTAAGAGGAAATTTTCAATAAAAAGAATGAATCTTCTATTTTCGATAAGAATTTAAATCCCATTCTTGAGAAATATATGTGAGTCCTTAAATATATGCATCATTTCTATTAAGATCCACTTTGTGAAATAACACTCTATGTTGGGTCCAAGCTTGTTCTCATATAGAGGTGTGTTTTACATGGCTACAAATTGACTTTCAAAATTAAGTCATAACTAAGTAGAGTGCCTGACTCCAATTGGAGGATCTCGAAGGCCTTGAAGGAAGTTATTTTGAACTCAATAAAAATTTGAAATTACATAAGTCACGTATGATTCAAGCTCATTATAAATTGTGTCACATCAAGACTTTCCAAGTAGGAGACTTGGCTATAGTCCTTTGGAGACCAATTTTAGTCCACCATAAGATCAATGGAAGCTTTGAATCAATGTTGACTGGATCATCCACCTTAGAGATGATCTATAAGGGAGGTTCATGGCAATGGATTAATTTTGAAGATGCCACCAGATGATTCATCTCATTTGGGCGGTCCTTTAAGAAATACCATGTCGAATGAGTATCAAATTAAATATCAAATTCACCCCTTTAAATTCATAGAAATTAAATCAAATTCAAAATCATCAATCAATCGTTTTCAGTTCTCTTTTCCTTAAGGTTAGGTCATTCCTTCCCTTAGGATTACACTCGTTAGTGGTGGAGTACGCCCTCCGTGGCACCACCCTGGCTCTTGACTTGGGGATTAGTGGTGGAGTACGCCCTTCGTGGCACCATCCTAATTCACACTCGCTAGTGGTGGAGTACGCCCTCCGTGGCACCACCCTGGCTCTTGACTTGGGGATTAGTGGTGGAGTACGCCCTTCGTGGCACCATCCTAATTCACACTCGCTAGTGGTGGAGTACGCCCTTCATGGCACCACCCTAGTTTGCCAGTTTCGGTCCTCTGTGTGGAGCAAGTTTCCTCCCCACATGACCATTCGCTAGTGGTGGAGTACGCCCTTCGTGGCACCACCCTAGTTTGCCAGTTTCGGTCCTCTGTGTGGAGCAAGTTTCCTCCCCACATGACCACTCGCTAGTGGTGGAGCACGCCCTTCGTGGCACCACCCTAGTTTGCCAGTTAATCTGCCTATTTGGAGTAAGTTTTCTATCAGCATCCTATAGGCCTAAGGTTGGGTGATGCCCTCCCTTAGACCCAAGGCTAGGTATTCCCTACCTTGGTTTCCAGTTGATCCATCTACTAGGAGTAAGTCTTCTATCAGCATCCTGTAGACCTAAGGTTGGGTGATGCCCTTCCTTAGACCCAAAGTTAGGTATTCCCTACTTTGGTTTCCAGTTAATCTGCCTATTAGGAGTAAGTCTTCTATCAGCATCCTATAGGCCTAAGGTTGGGTGATGCCCTTCCTTAGACCCAAGGCTAGGTATTCCCTACCTTGGTTTCTCCAGTCCTCTCTTCAGAATAGGTGTAAGCTTTTCTTTAGTTTCCAATGGACTTAAGGTTGGGTGATGCCCTTCCTTTAAACTCTTCAAGATCCTACTCCTATTCGGTCAACGCCAATATGTGCAGCAGAAGTTCCTTCTACTACACATATTGGGGGTCCATTTGTTGACCTCATTTTTGTATGAGGTTACTAGGACCCACCCGGGTTTTATTTTGGTGACCTAATGATCGACAAGTTCTCACTTGTCGATCATATAGGTCCCAAACACATCCCATTCAACTCTTAATCAAAGTTCCAATTAACTTTCAATCATCCAATTTTTTTTTTATCTACATTTTGATTAATTAACCTTTCAATCATCATCGCCTATAATACGACTTGTGATCGACCTCATTGCTCTTATTTGAAATCAACATTGAACTGTATATACATATTAATTAAGATCAATTTGAGTGCACACATTACATTTGGGGATATCTAGTTCGATTTGAGCCAATTTGAGTCCTATGACGCCGTCGTCAATTGTGAAGTTGAGTTAATTTATTATTTTTTTGAGTTGAGCGAAATCTAGACTAATCAAAATCCTTTGAATTTTCTTCAAACAAATTTAATCAAGCACATTCGAGATGATTTGAATTAATTTTGATGAAAGTTTATTTTCTACGGCTTCGATTGAGTTGATTTCAACATGTTTTGACCTTATCTATATCTAATTGACATCATTTATCCCTAAACAAACTTTGAATAATTGATTTAAATTACGAATCTATCAAAAACTTCATTGCTTTATCTATTCTTTTAATTCCAATTATCCTCAAAGTTTTAGATAAATTTCAGCCCATGATTTATTTTAAAAAAAAAAAAATTAATTAAGCATTTGATAACAGCCATATGATCAACTTTTGAAGGGGATGATGGTCTCTTGATTTGGATATAACATTAGGGCAAGCCGTCATCTTCTAATCCCCACGACTCCATTCTCATCTCACGCCTCCAAGCAGCCGCCACTCGATAAGAGTCTCCGGATCATCCCTGCAGGAGAACTATCTCACTCATTTTTGGAGAGCTGCTAGGGCCGGCCAAGCTCTCACACACACACGATCACCTCTTTTGGAGCTGCTAGGGTTGGCTAAGCAGCACTCCTTGCTTCTCTCCACCCATCCAAAAGGAGGAAGAAGACGCAAGGATCCGGTCAAGAGGAGTTGCTCCTAGGATTGGACAAGACTTTAGTTCCTTGAAATGAAGGCTGGAGCAACCCACATTGAAGGGATGCATGAAGGCTGAACGGACCTATCCAAGAGCAGTGGTTTGTGCGATCCAAGTGAGGAGATCCGATCATTTGAGGGAGCAGCTTGGTTTTCACGCTTTTCATTCCCTCGATCCTAGCTGCAGCTCAGACGCCTCCCTCTTGACCTCTCCTAGGTCCGGTTGCTTGAAGGAAAGGAGTTCTAAGCCATTTTGCTTGCCGTTGTCATTCGAAGAAGAAGAAGGCAACGATCCTGTGAGAGTCCAGCATTAATGGAAGAGAAGCCCAAAAGTCGTCAACTGCAATCGTTCTTACGCTATCAAGCAAGAACAAGCATCCTTCTCCCTTCCCTGTATAAGAGTAAAGACGGTAATGACCATTTCCTTCTATCAGAGTTAGATGGTTATATTTTTTTTTTTTACCAAAAATCGATTAGCTCCACTCATTCTTTTTGTCTACTATCTCTCATATATCGAATGAACATGAATGTCTTTAAGAGTTAAACGAGCTCGCATATAAATCCCTAAATCTATCTTTATATATGTTTTTTTTTTATTATCTCTGTTAATGGCTGTAGTAGCTCTTTCTCTGCTCATCTTTGATATTTATTAATCAAATCCTGTATATCTTACTTATGCGGCTTGTACTTTGTTTGAACTGTTCATAACTGAACTTTCCTGTGAAAGATAATTTTTTTTTTTTACCTTCTATTTTACATCCAGATATGTGTTTTTCCTATCATAAAATCCAATGAATGAATACACCTGGACATACATTTCAATATATGGATATAAGAATGTGGGGTAATCGTTTCAGGATTTTATGTTCGTAATTTTTGTAATGAATTTTTTTTTATTTATTTAGTTTTCTATCCAGATTTTTGTGATAGCCAACAGTGAAGAATTAAGAACTCTCAGTCACGTCCTGTATGCTTTATATTGAACTTCTTTGCTGTGATGCTTGTGCTGTGGCTGATATCTTTCAGATTGGGATATCTATATGCCTGTCTGAATTACAATATCACACGTTCAATTCAAAAGTTCGTAGTTCTCGTTAAATATCATATGTCAGAATACCTCGCATCCATATATAATTTGTTGAAAGTATTGTTTCTTTTCACACTGTGTTCTTATTTAATTGTACCGAGTTTAATAACACCAATTGTTAGAGTAAATGCGTGTGAGCATAATTGTGTTCTATATGTTTATTTATTTCATCTTCAAGATGCATTGTCATCCAGAATCACTATTCATTCTTAAATTAAATATACATATGTTAATTGATGGTTGATTGAATTCAATGAGATGTTAATTTGAAATTCTATATTCATCAAAAAGTTTGTACAAATCTCTAGACGAGGCGATTAATTTATTTTATTTTATATCGCTCATCGCAATGCCATATCTACTGCTCTTGTTTTCATCACTCAGATTTAAGTTTAGTCTTGAATTTCTTTTAAATCTGATTGATTTCCTTTACTTTTATATTGATTGGGCACTATCAAAAGTTCGAACATTATAGATGTAGATCTTGCTTTGACCTTATATGAGATCCAGCGGATCATTTAAGAGTTTCCTTTACCGGATAGGAAAACTAAATTTTGTGATTCCTCTACCTAAATAATTGGTCGTTATTTACTCTTGAAATTTTGTGTCAGTTGTGTGGGCAGTAAATTTGGTTAGTTGTTGCACAATACATACATGGGCGATATTGTTGAAGGTTCAAAATATTCTGAATGGATTATTTATGTTATGCATATCTTGTGTTCATTTATTTTACTTTTTTTTAAGGAGAATTCCTTATGATATGACATGTTGAATATATATAATTAAACTGACAGGACAAGTTTTATATTATATCATTGTTTTAGTGAATGACTTACAGATTTTATTGTTCATAAGTTTTTTTTTTATTTTAAGAGGTAAATTAATAATATCAAAACTCATATATGCAAAATATAGTTATCAAAATCAAAATGCCTTTTTATTATTTTTATATGGATATATGTTTTTGATTTCATTATCTGAGTTCTTACAATAATACTTTTGCAAATCTTTCATTTTCCCGGGTAGCAATAAAGTGGTGGTAGTTTTTGTCATTATTACTATTGTCGTTTAAATCTCAAAGCTTTGGGTGCTTGTGAGAATTGAAGTAATGCCTTTGCTCAGAACTAGCATGCTAGCTTAATGTTACTAGTTTGAATGATATCCTAAACTTAATATTCATTAAAATTAAATCACAATTAATCTAAGTCTAAGGCTTGCCGCATTTATTTTCCACTTATACAAACAAACCATCTTTTAGTTCCATTTTTTTTTCCTCATTACATTTGTTCAAAAACATGATTTTGTTTTCTATGTGAATAAGTTTTAAACTCTATCAAATTGTATGAATATTATGATTCGAACACACTTGTGGGTTGAAGTTATTCATTTGTAGAATTTGACAACATCGACATAGTTAGAATATGTAGAGAAATTGCATATTGGTTGTTAAAGTGACATTTATACTTATTCAATATATAACTTATGATTTTGATAATGGAAAAGTATATATCTCTTAATGCCACATATTGACTTGAACTGTTGTTTATATCATCTATACTTTTGAATATATTGATGTGGATGATTATTTGTGACATAGAGTTTGACTTGCTTTATGGTTATAATCTCCTGACACGACTGCTGTTATAAATTACAAGCATGTCATTGTCCAGCTATACACTTTGAAATTGCTTAAATAATTTGATTTGATTCAAATTTTCACATATTCATTTATATGTCCATTCATAGTAGTTGCTATACTTTTATACATGATATTCTGACACTGTCTTCTCTCTTCGCCTTTTTGCGAGGTACTTACGGAGTTGATTGGGGGCTGAGTCAAGGAGCTTTAGTCGCCCCGTTTCTTCTAAACGGGGTGCTATGGCGGGAGTCACCGTTGACTAGCTCCGGTGACCAGGTAAGTTTTCTTAAGACTTAGAAAAGCATAGATATTCTAGATTTACTTGTTGAGTTATTTCTGACAGCATTAAATTCTTGCAATAATTCTTGCATTTAGTTAATATCTGCTTTCTTCTTTTTACAAATTCAAAATTCATCGACATAGCTTTGTTTACATCCTTAGGCATGTCCAAAGGGTTAGTGACATTGATTCAAACCTATTAAACCTAGTGACATCTTTAAGGACAATAATTAAGGACACTTTTAGAGAACTTAGAAAATTTCTAGAGATTAGGAGATATCTCCTATTAACCTAAGACTTGAACAACTTGAACCTAGTGACATCTTAAACCTTAAAAAATTATCTTTCCTTTTAATCATTAAACCAATTAATTGATCTAATCAAAATTAAATCCTTAATCAAGCAAATTAAATTTTAAACCCAAGTGACATCAATTTTAAACCCCTTAAGTCTAAACCTTAATTAAACTTTAAAACCTTCCAGAAATTTCAATAAATCACTTTTAAATCCAAAACTATAAATAACCTCTCTAATTGACCAGATTTGAATCCTTAACACATTAAAGCTAAAATCAACTAGATTTGACTTCAAGTTTAAGAGTAAGTTAATAATCGTTAGAATCTGATATTTAATTAATATAATTAATTAATAATAATTTTAAATTCCAGAGAATTCTTAAACACTTGCGAATCTATCCTTGGGTCATTCATGACCTTTGGAATTGATTACAAGGAGTTTAGAACTCAGTTAGATTCAAAACATCAAAACCTCTCTAATTAAGATAATTTAATAATTCCAATGAGTGATCAAAACTTTGAAAATTCATAAATAATTCAAATAAACTCTAAATCAATCAAACTTAAAGGCATCCAACTCATCTCAAGATCTAATATTCTAATAAAATACAAACTTTTCAAAAAAAAACATTCTTAATGTAAAATTCAAATTTTAGCCCCTTGATTGAAATCATTAAATGATTCGAATAATGTTAGAACATTAAATATTTTATTCAAAATCCAGAAAATTTTAATCTAACTTTAAAACCAACAATCAATCTTAAAATCAATTTCAAATCATTAAGATTTAAACTTTAACCAAAATCTTCCCTTGAGCCTTTCAACTAACCAGAACATTAAAATAACTTTAACCAATTACCCGATTTAGGATATATCCAAACCACACAACCTGCTACACACACCTAGATTGACCCATTAGGACACGGACTCTAGCTTTAGGTTAGGCCGGTATTCCTTTCTTTTTTTTTAGATAGATTGATATGCATACGAAATGAGAGTGGCATCCTAGGTTAGATAATATAGACATAGGTTCACTGTCCACAGACCTGTGCACTGCCTGTTTGTCAGCCTAGGATTAGGTCCCCCAGCCCCTTGGCCTACGAGGTCCCCTTGAATGAGGTAACCCATGGTTGCTAACAAGGATCCTCTGGTCGGCACTCGACTAAGTAGGCTAAGAATTCCGACGAACCCGGGACGATGGAAAACCATGGGATCTTGACCGGGGACGTCATACCCACTTGGTAGGTTAGTCTTCACCCTCACTTTCTGGGCATTTTTCCGATCATGTGATCGAGAACATAAGTCCCAATTTTCTAATAAAATTTCAACTTGAACATAAAGATTCCTCCTCAATCTAAAATTTAAAGCCCAACACTTAGCTTAGGTCGGGGAACTTCTGAATTATTTCAGAATCTCCAAGTGCCTCCTACCTCTCCTCCGTTGACTCCGGAAATAAGTGTTCAAAATTTGATCCAATCCCGATTGAAAATCCAAATTCACCTCCTTGGTATCATTCCTAGAAAATCTTAAAAATAAAATTTATGTCGTTATTTTAATCGAGAGTTTTCGTAGGACACCTCGTTTTCTTACGATGTAATTAACTACGAGGGCTTGCGCTCGTAGGAGATTTAGAACCACACACGCACCTGATTTTAAAAAATTGATTTTTCAAAACTCAATTGAATTTCTTTGGGAAAATTTAAAATATTAGTGATCATTATTATCATATTCAAAGAATTATCATCGAGTGATATTTTCTCCCTTCGGGGAGATATATCTTTCTTCGATAAGGCTTTGGATGTGAACCTAACGATCACACTTCTTGAATATTGTAGTTGGATATTCAGTTGAACCTCATTTTGACCCTTCGGGGTCATATGAATTTCTCTTTAGCATCCGCTCACAATATTCAAGATGGGTTTCATAATTTTAAGTCTGAACACCGTTATGAAAGTTTATTTTCGTCCTTTGGGGTGATATACTCTTTCTAACGAGTCGATTCGACCTTAGAATTAGAACTCAACCTTAATCTTAAAATCCCCAAAGAAAACTAATATTTTTCAAAACCTGTTTTCCAAAATTCCACCAACAACGATATGTTCAGATCCAAAACCCTAGCCGTGACTTAGTTTAAGTAAGTGATTTTGAGCCGTTCGTACTGTACGAACAAGCTCGTACTGTACGATCCGTTTTTAATACTTACTTAAATTAACCCGTGATTAGTGCATGTAATCCAGGGCTAATGAAAATTTGAACATCGTACTATACGATAGTAATCGTACCATACGATGAACAGAGATGACATCCGATCGTCCAGACCATCGTCCTGTACAAATAGTATCTTGTTGGATCGTACCGTACGATATTATATCGAACAGTACGATTTGTTTTTGTACTGTTCGTACATCTTCGTACCAGGACGACGGCTGTTTGTGAAGATCGTACTGTACGATGTTGAATCGTACTGTACGAACAGTAACGGCTAATTTTGAAATCAGAGGTTTTTGGAGCCCGTTTTTAGATGTCAATCAACTTTTTTTGGGTAAGAATTACAGAGGAGGTGAACGTGGTTAGAGAGGGATTCCAAGGGAGAAAACTCTAGAGAAATTCTTGAGGGTTGAGAGAGGAAGGAGGAGGTGAGCGTTGTGAGGGAGAAGAGGTGTGAGGGAGATCACACGGTTGCTCCAAGCTTGCTGCATCTTGCTCCTCCTGTGGCCCGAGAAGGATTTGAGGAAGGATCTCCAAGGGAAAGGCTCGTCTACATCCGTTACCTCGAGGTTCTCTGCCTTCTTCAGGAGGGAGAAAAATGAGAAGGTTCTCTGCAGTCGCCAAGAGGGTGAAAATAGAGTTTGGTATTCCGCCACGCCGGGTTGGTGAAAGGGAGGTTTGTACAGGCTTCTCCGCCTTGCCGAGGGGGGCAAAAGGAGAACTATTTTGATAGTGAAAATCCCAGAGTGGAGGACTCCGGGGAGTGGACGTAGGTCATATTTTGACCGAACCACTATAAAATTCTTGGTGTGTTCTTTCCTTATCGTTGTTTACTTTTTGCTTGCATTTTAAATTTGTCATATCTATTGCATGTGAAATTTTGTGAAAGAAAAATTGCATAAATCTTTGTTTTAAAGTTTCAAAAACAACAAAAAAATTAGAACTCTTGTTTAGGGTTAAGTTTATTATTAAGAAGTTTTTACAATTCACCCCCCCCTCTTGTCGTTTAGTAATTTCACATAGATGGGCAGCAAGACAAACCAAGAAGTTCAAAAGTAAAACACAAACCAACAACAAAAAATACAGAGCCATCAAACCACCCAACTAATAGCCCAAGAAAATAACCATTTAAGCTCTATCATAGGAGATACCACATGCATCTAGAAAAAATAAACCATGAAGAGCCACAAGAATTGAAGACCAAATAACATTAGAAAAATAATCAAGACTACAACCCAGTTAGCAAGCCAAGAAGCACAACCATTGCCATCCTTGCTAACATGGTGAAAAGGCGAGTTTAAGAATAGCAACATATTTTTAATTTCTCCCTCACAGTATAGAAAACATTTGGACTATAACACATATCCTCATCAGCCTGAAGAAAATGAAAGTCATAATCAAAACTCACTTCAATATATAAGTTAGTTAAATTAAGAGGGATGCACAACTGAATACCATAAAGAATGACCATTATAATAAAAAAATAGCTACCATTATGAACAGGTCCAACAAATGCAACAATAAGATCTTCATTACTATTCCTGATAGCACCCCCACAACGCCCTAAAAAATAATAAAAAGCACCCTCCACATTTAATTTAAAGAAATTGATAGGGGGTTTGATGTAGTATATAATATTAGCTTGAAAATCAGAGGGATACCCCTCCAAAAAGAGTATTGCATGAGTAAGAAAGACTTTGTAGAAATTTTTTTATGGCATAAGAATGATGGGTCCAAAGGTATGAATTATATTGCTTGGGGTGAGTTATGCAAGACGAGAAGTATGGGTGGGTTGGGCTTGCACTCTCCTTTATTAAGAATTGGTTCTTTGAGATATAGATTGGCTTGGAATTTTATTAAGAAGACGGACTCTTTATTACATCGAGTTTTGAAAGCTAAATATGGTGATGATGTTATGAATGATGATCAGAAGAAAATCACTTCTAGTGCGTGGAAGATTATGTTGGATGGGGGGAGAGAATTTGAAAACTAATATCAGATGGAAGGTGGGAAAGGGTGACAAAATCAATGTCTTGAATGATGTATGCTTGCTGGATAGAAGCATCAATCGATGGCCAACATATGTGGACTGTGAATTGCTGGATGGTATTTATGTTCAACATCTTTTGGTAAACAATGGTGAATGGAATCTCAATTTTCTACAAAGGGACTTTCATCCAGAGCTTATTTTTTTATTAGACAAATTCAAATTGATTATGTGGAGGAGGATAGTATGGAGCTGCTGAAATGGTATTCGGGTAAGATTGTCTCTTTAGTGGTATATGAACAGTTATTGTTCAACTGATATACCTTTGAAGATGTTGATTTTTACAGATGGTTGCAGAAGATTAAACTCAGTAAGAAGGTTGAAATCTTCTGGTGGAGGTTAGGTAAAGCTGCGATTCCTACTAATCTATTTCTTAAGAACCATAAGGTCACTGAGATTGATGTTTGTGCTAGAGGCTGCCAAGTGGTTGAATCATATGAACATATAATGGTTCATTGTAAATATATGTTGGAAGTCATCATGAAGATGCGTGAATGGGGTTTTATGATTCCTATTTTCAGTTCTTTGGATTGCTGCTTACATGAGCTTAAAAGGCTATCAAATTGTAACTCTGGTATTGCCAAGATCTATTGTTCATTGGTATATTTATCCTGGAAAAACCAGAATTATGTGAAGCATGGTAAGGATGCATTACCTTGTTCTATGGTTGCTTCTAATGCATTGTTCTTAGCTATTTCCAAATCTAGTTCATATCTTACTAGTTGGGATACTAATCTCCTTAGGGAGTCTCCAAATACTTGGTGCCCTCCACCGAAAGATTGGATTAAGATTAACTTAGATGCCTCTTTGCTTAGCTCCAATCTTGGTGGTATTGGTGGTGTTTTTCGGGATCATAAAGGCCGTTTGATCAGTGCATTTGGAAGAAGAAGATCCATTGGGATGTGGCCTAGCTCGAAATGGAAGCAGTTATTACGATGAAGGAGTTCCTTAAGAGTTGGATGTTGGAATGCAAGGGGTTGATCATTGAGAGTGATAATGTCAATATTATTCATTTCATTCAAGACTCATTGAAGAAGAATAAATGGCCTTTGGATACATGGCCGGCAAAGGATTTATTTTTTTAAATGATTTCAATAAAGTTGTTTTCCATCATGCCTATAGATATTGTAATAAAGTAGCTAATTGTTGTGCTACTTTGGCATTGAAAAGTAGTTTTTCTTTTGATAGTTTTTCTTTAGAAGGTATCCCTTCCTTCTTGATGGACTTAATTAAGGAGGAATGTGATCCTTTTATTACTTGTATCTAGTTCTTTGATGCTTCTCTTTTAATATAATGCTGCAATTATTCAAAAATAAATTTTTCTTGTTAGATCACACAATATAATATGTATCATTTAATATGAAATATAATATGAAAAATCGTCTTAATGGCTTTTTAACATCTTTTTTGATTAAGTTAATTATATAGTATCATTAGATTCTTGTAATAAAATCTTTGACTTTTTGATCATCCTAATGGATATTCTAAATGGCTAGATGGACAAGTCAACTTGTACAATATGAAGTTTGTTATATAGTATTTATATATATCATTCTAAAGAGTTATTTTTATAATTAGAGGGCTAATGAAAATCATGCAATTCCTTGTGTATTGCACAATATAATTATAATCATGATGTACTAAAATGGTGGTGATCATGAACCTCATAGCCCATGCACTCACATCACAGTATAAAAAGTAAACACAAAGCAAACATAACACTTACACAAAAAAAAAAAAAAAAAAAGAATTCATATAGACACATGAATTAATTTTATTGTAGGTCATAAGAACCTTGATCTATCACTCCTAACATAATTCTTAGTGCACTAAGCTTCTCATAATTGAGTGCCTTTATAAAAAATATTTACCAATTAATTTTTTGTATCCACCAATTGAATATCAACATGGCCCTTAGATACATGATATCTAATAAAATAAAGTCTAAAATTAATATGCTTTATGGTTAAATGTTGGATTGGTTTTTTGTGATACAAATTATACTAGTGTTATCATGTTATATTGGAAAGGTACTTACTTACAAGCAAAAAGTAAGAAGTTTTTTGTTTTAACCATAAACTTGGGCAATATAAGTCCCTTTGATAATATGTTCTTCTTTTATAGTATATGCTATAGATTTTTTTTTCTACTTGACCAAGATATTATTAAATATTTTGCAAATAGACATGCTCTTGAAGTGCTTTTCCTATCATCCATACATCCTACAAAATCAAATCTGAATATCCTATTAACATAAGTGAAATGCTATCCCTAGGATGCTAGATACATAAGCTAGGTTTTGAAATACCAAAGAATTCTTTTTACTACTATGAAATATGTTTCTATGGGATCAACTTGAAATCATCAACACAAATATATGCTAAATATAATGTTAAGTCTAATAGTAGTCATGTATAGTAGTGATCCTATCATCATGTTATACATCTTTAAATATACTGCCATTCCATTAATGTCTTTGTTTAATTGTGTAGTTTTGGTGAAAGTTGATAGAAATTTGAAAATTCATTTCTCCTCATCTATTTTTCCAAATTACTTATTCTTAGGTTCTATGGATTCAAATTAAGGAGTACTATCAGTCCCTTATGGTTTTAGTTCATGTTCAGTAACACATTAATCATAATTCTAGAAATACCCTCTAAGTTTTTCTTGAATGATTCACAAAATGTTGGTCACCATGGGATTTAATTGAAGAGATTATTTCATAAGTGTGTCTAGCACATTCTAAAAAAATTTTAATTCAATTGGAATTATTTAAGAAGTCCAAATGGATTTTCTAAATCCAAAGGTCATCATTTAATCTATAAATTTGAAAATTTATAACCAAGATTCCATAGGGAATTAGGTGTTGAGTTTTTGTGTGTTTGTAATGTTATGTTAAAGGGTTATTTAGCCATTGATTTCACCCAAATTTAAGAGTCTAGCTCCTAAAATAAATCACTAAAGATATAGATGAATTTAGGTTTGGTGATTCCTTTTTCAACCTAAGAAGGCTTTGATGAGCCTAAATTTTGTGGGTTTGAAGCACATATATGCATGTACTTATATTTCAAATTTCACTGTATTTGGAGGTCATTTGGTTCATTATTTAGTAAACCCAAGATTCATGTACATAATTGAGTTAGAATTTTTAAAAATCCATATTAAATTTATTTTAAATCTAAAAATTTCATATAATATATCAAAATACTTAAAATTAAAATTTTAACATAGAAAAAATAAAATCCCTATAAAATTCATTCAAATTGAAAATTAATTTAAAAATTAAGAAAATTAATATTTAATTAAAATAAATAACTTAAAATACATAAAAATTATTAAAATAATTTTAAATACTTTAAATCATCCCTATAAGTTATCTTGAAAATTTGGGAAATATTTTAGTTGGTTTGGAGTTGATTTAGTACAAAAAAACTTTAATTAAGCAATTAAATAAATACAAAAATTCACTAAACTTAAAAAATCTATAACTATTTCTATAAATTCCAAATATAGTAATTAAAAAAGGCATTGGACTCATCTACGGGTCTAGTATTTATAAAATATATAAAAACTCTAGAAATTATTGTAAATAAAAAAGTTAATATTGTTTTTAGTTTACACATAAAATATATTAAACATATAAAATCCAAAACTAATTCTATAAAAATTTAAATTCAGTAAACTAAAAAAGCATTAGACTCTTCTTTGGGTCTAGTAATTTATGAAAAATATATTAAACTCCAAAAATTTTTGTTAATAAAAGTCAACTATCTGGTTAAACTCAATACATAAAGATGCATTAAAATATAAAATTTATAACTAATTCTAGAAAAATAAAAATCTAGTAAACTTCAGGGAATTGAACTAATAATCAAATCTATTATTTAAAATAAAAATAAAAAATTCTAGAAACCAATGTAAATTAAAAAGTTAAGAAATATATCCCATATAAATGCATTAAAATATTCGTTAAAATATGAAAACTTAATAAATTATCAAATTTTTAGTAATTCAACAATTTAATGAATTAGATTAAATAGGAACATAAAATTAATATCCAACACTCTATCAATTAAGTTTTTAGGTTGGACAAGCTCAAGATGCAGGGTTACATATCCTAAGGAGGCCTTGGACTCATGCCCATTGTAACAATGTCAAGAATAAATTTATTATAATAAAAAATATGAAAATTAAAAATTTAATAAATTAACAATCAATCAAACTAAATTATATTAAAGTTTATTAAATATTTAGACATTATAGCTTTTATACCCTTATGCTTGATTCCTTTCAGGAAGGCAAAAGTGTATTGGATTGAGAAGCTTTAAGGACCAAAATAATTAATTAAAATGAATAAGTCTATGCTATTAATCTATGTCAATTTTGGATGACTACTAGAATTACAAATATGAGCCTAAGACTTGCTGATAAATCATTTTTGGCAGTCAGAAGTGGTTGAGTGTTATATTCTATAAAATCTAAAATTAACAATTACAATAATAAAAATCCTTTTTAAAGAAAAATAAAAACAATTATATAAAATTTTAAACTAATAAAACCTAGAACTCATCCAAGCCACATAGCATTTTATACACACTTAAATGATTTGTTATGACAACCAACTCAAGCCTAGGCTAGGCTGGAGATTTGATTTGGTTTGCTTGGAATGCCTTAACTAGAGGATGCTCATGTTTATGTGTTTGTTTTCTATAATCTTGATGTCATGTTTATTTTATGTTGATTCTAAAGAGATTAGAGTGAAAATTCATAATTGTATAATTTTATTTCATTTTAAAATTTTGCATATGTGTTTTTATAATTATGTTATATGTGTTTTTATAATTACTCACTTTTATATTCCTACAAAGTGTTGAATCTAGTAATTAGGTTGTTAAACCTAAGTAAATGTCCCAAGGCTACCAAGAGGGGGGTGAATTGGTAGTTTTAAAAATTTTATACCCTCTTAAAATTTAAAGTTGAACCGAAATGAAATTTTCTTTTAAAGTTTGTAGAAAAATGTTTTTCAACCACAGAGTTGTTAAAACAGAAATTTAAAATGCGGAAACGTAAAAGCAATAAAGTAAATGACACCAGATTTATAGTGGTTCGGTCTATAACTAGACCTACATCCACTCCTCAGAGGCACCCTCTGAGTATTGCACTAATACCACAAAGTGACTCTCCTTTAGCACCCACAGCAAGGCGGAGAAGCCTGTACAAAACCCTCTTTTCACCACTCCCCGGTGCGGCAGAGAACCGTCGTCCTTTTACACAATCCACAGTGTTGGCAGAGAACTGTCGTCCTTTCACACTCTCCTAGTGTGGGCAGAGAACCCTACGGCTGTTCACACTCTCCAAGTGTAGGCAGAGAACCTACTTCCTTTTACACTCTCCTAGTGTAGGCAGAGAACCCACGTCTGTTCACACTTTTCAAGTGTCGGCAGAGAACCGGACCTTCTTGAATGATCTTCTCACAAGAACCTAGAAGAAAGAAAGAAAAGAGTGAAGAAATCCAATTTCACAAGTAGAGATTCTTACCTTAGCAATCCAAGTGAAGCCTTCTTGCTCCAATGGTAGGAATCCTCCTTTGAATGCTCTCTTCCACTCTCCCCTTGACTATTCTCTCAATAGGCACGAAGTTCAAGTGACAAAAAGATTGGGTGGCAGTCTAATTTGAAGTATTTATACAAAAGACATGAAAAACCGCCCAAAAACTGCAAGTTTTCAATTCTGTACGCAGTGGATCGTCCGGTACGATCGTGGATCGTCCTGGACGATTTTACTTAAACGATCTGAAACGACACAATTTGTATATGTGTACGAAATGACTTCGTACAGCTGATTGTCCTGTACGAACTAGGTTCGTCCAGTACGAACGGTTATTACAAGGTCGGTTCTAGAAACTGCTGAAAACTGTCCTAAGTCGGTTTATCGTTTGGACGAAAATATGTTCGTCTGGATGAAAATTTTCCAGAGAGCCGATCGTCCTGGACGATTATTTATTTCGTCTGGACGAAAATTTTCTAGAGCGCCCATCGCCGGGGACAATAATTTGGTTTCGTCTGGACGAAAATTTTCCAGAGAGCTGTTCGTCCGGTACGATATTTATTTTCGTCTGTACGAAAATTTTCCAGAGCGCCCATCGCCGGGGACGATATAAAAATTCATCCTGGACGAATAGGACTTAGAAAAATTTTTTGAAGCAAGTTCCTATTTGTTCCAAATGCTCTATAGGAGATAACTGACAGATCGTCCAGTACGATATATATCGTCCTGTACGATCAGTATAGAATTTCAAGATCTCCTTAGTTTGTGTGTGAGAGATTTTATTCACTCAATTACAATCACTCCCTTTCAAAATTAATTCAAAGAAAAGACACTTCAAATAAACAAAATTTCTCATGTTGAATTTGATTTGAAGTTTTCGTAGTCTGGAGTCTGATTTTCCTGAAATGTTAGTACACACAAGAGCAAGTGCAAATCTTCGAAATTGTTAGGAGATAATTATACATCTGAACAATAATGTTTGGAATCATCAAAACTACATAAGTTGCACAAATATAAATCATTCAAATAGCAACTATTCAAACAATCTCCCCCTTTTTGATGATGGCAAAACAATTATTATTAGTATGGTTTCAAGTTAAAACATAATCTCTTATCTCCTAAACTCCCCCTGAATTTATGAGTACATTAAAATAAGGAGGCATTAAAGAACAATATTTTTGTTTTTCAAAAATTTTAACACAGAAAACACAAATCACAAAAACAAAAACAATATTTGTGTTTTTAACAGAAAACAAAAATCACAAAACAAAAACACAAACACAAACATAAACATAATAATTTCTCCCCCTTTTTGACAGCAACAAAAAGTGAAGAAATGTAAATAATAATATGAAATTCATTGTTAAAATTTAATCTAAATTGTGATTTGATATAGAGTATGTAATTTTAAACTAAAGATATTAGGTCAATCATAGAAATTCATAAAATTTATGAAATGATATAACATTGTAAGTAAGAAGAATTTATCAAAGACATGATTCAATTTAGACATTTTGATTATTGAAAATCATTACAAGTGAGATGTAAAAAAAATTCTATATTTCAAAGTTCAATAGAATATAAATGAACATTAGATCAACTTGAATCAAGAGATTAAACGAATTTGGAAAGAAGAGAATTACCTCATGTGGTGCTTTGCACATCTTTTCAAAGTTTTGGAGCACATTTTTGTGCATTTGTCTTTGGTTGGGCTTATTTTGTGCCTCTTTTTCACTTTGCAAATTTTTGCGAATCCCTTTTGATTTTTGTACATTTGTACAATTTTCAAGAGTAATTTGACCAATTCTTTCCAAAATCTATAATCTAACATTTCAAATATTTCTAGGTGCATAAATATCATTTGAGCATAGAAATACAAAATAAGATAACATCAAAATTGCAATAACAATATTAAATTTTATGTAGTCTAAATGAATAGACATGAATTTAAAAATTTTAAATACAACAAGTTATAGACAAATTATAAATTTAGAAAGTCTAGATTTTCTAATATAGATAATCTCACATTACAATCGAATTTGAGCACAATGTAGATTAAAAACAATATTAATGAAATTCATAAAGATTAGGCACATTTCAAAACAAATCTAAGACAAACAAACTTTCATTGATTAAAAAAAATTACATAAAAACATTGAACTTAAAAAAAACATAACAACAAAACAAAAAATACAACAGACACACATAAAAAAAACTTCTACTGTTCTGGAGGAGGAGGAGGAGGAATACCGCCAAAGAGATTGAAGTAGGAGGCCATTAACATTACATTGGTATTTATTTCATGAACTTCATCTCTAATATTACCAATGTCATGTTGCTGCTGCGTAAGATGAGCATCAAATTGATCAAACCTTTGATCAATGTGAGTCTCTAGTCTATCAAATCTCTCAATCAGATTCTGGTAATCTGATTGAGAAGCAGAAGCTTGCACTCCTTCTTCTTCTTCTTCTGAAGCACTGCCATGTGCTTTTTCTTTTTCTTTTTCCTCCCTGAAGAGCAGTTAGAAAGATGCATCGTTGTAATAAACTGGCTCTTCATATTCCTCATCAAGATGGACTATATTGTACTTCTTCTACAAAACATAAGTAATCAAGTGCCCTAAAGAAATATTCTTCTTCCTCTTCTGATCAGGATGTCCTATTTCTGAAAGCCCATAGATATGATCTAGGATGAGTTGGGCTTCATCGAATAGGTTGTCTTTTCATGATTAAAAAAGTTAGACAAGAGAGGAGAGGGGTTATGTTTATCCTATCACCAGCTTTAGGAATAATTGAAGATCTAAGGATATGCTGGATGATTCGGGCATCTTGGGTCATACCGGCCACTCTAGCAACATGATTGTCAATTCCATTTTCTCTAATTACCCTATTGATTTCATACCAATGGAAGACGTTTTCTGACATTAGGGTGTGGGCTCTATATCCTTCAGTCCTTAAGTTTAAAAATGCACCAAGGTCGTGCTTGGTGATCTCAACTTTTTTCTTAAAAACAAAAGAACTAATGATAGAGTGGTCAGGATTGAAACTCATGTTGGCTAGGAAGTAATGGTAGGTTTGCTTATTGTAGAGGTGGACAAGAGAGAGAATGAAATGAAATTGGGTTGAGGCGAAGAGGTGTAATACCCGAAATTTTAACTCCGTTTGGATAAGAATACGAGACGGAGTGATTTTTGCAGAAGCAAAACGAGGAAAAGATTCCTCATTTGCTTTGGAAAGGAAGTTGTCTGGAGCATTCCTGTTGGGTTTCTTCACCAAAACTTTTTGTCTTTTGCTAGAGGAGGCCATAGTTGATTTGATGTAGAAAGGGATTGAAAAAGATGTTTGAAAGTGTGATTGTCAAGTTTGAAAGCCCTCATATTTAAAGAAAAACGATATGTTCGTCCTGGACGAAAATATTCGTCCTGGACGAAAAATTATCGTTCGTCTGGACGAAGTAATTTCGTACAGACGATCTAATTCGTCCAAAATGTAACGGCTTTTCGTATTCAACACAACTTACGATGCGTCCCTTCGTACAGGCTTTTTGACTTGACCGTTCGTACATACGAAAATATTTCGTACAGACGATCAAAAAGCGTTTCGTTTTAATGACTCTTGAAAACCGTCCCCTACAATGAATCGACACATGTTCGTACATACGAAAAAAAATTTCGTACAGACGAAATTCGTATTAAAAACTGTCTTATCCACTCAACCGCTGCATTCAATCGTCCCGACGTTTGAGAGAGAGAAAAAAAAATTCGTACTGGACGATCACAGATCGTATAGACGATCCAATAAAAAACTGCTCTCAAAATGGTTTAAATTCGCGCAAACTGTTTCTTAACACATCGTCCCGTACGAAAAATTTCGTCCTGGACGATTTCCTAAAAAAATTTTTTGATTTTTAAATTTTTAATTTAACAAAAACAACAAAAATAATCAACAACACAGAAAACATAAGACAAAAAAAAAACATAAATTCAAAAACAATTCATACAAAAACACAAAATTCACAAAATCACAAAAACAAAACACAACAAGTATCAATGTTGCAAAGACATTTTGGTTAAGCATTCAAATCAATAACACCAAGCCTTGTTCTTAAAGTACTGAAGGTATCAAAGGCTAAAGGTTTTGTAAAAATGTCTGCAAGTTGATTTTCAGTTGAAACATGTATGAGTTCAATTTCTCCTTTGGATACATGATCCCTTATGAAATGATGCCTTATATCAATGTGTTTGGTTCTAGAATGTTGAATAGGATTTTTGGAAATGCAAATAGCACTAGTATTGTCACAATAAATTGGAATAGTGCCTATAGTTAATCCTAAGTCAATCAACTGTTGTTTTAACCAAAGTACTTGTGCCACACAACTTCCTAATGCAATGTATTCTGCTTCTGCAGTAGATAGTGCCACTGAATTTTGTTTTCTACTAGACCATGAAACTAATGAATTTCCAATGAATTGACATGTTCCAGAGGTGCTTTTCCTATCCACTCTACAGCCTGCAAAGTCAGAATCTGAGTAACCAATAATTTCAAATGAAGAGCTAAACTTAGGATACCAAATTCCTAAGTTTTGAGTTCCTAGTAGATATCTTAAAATCCTTTTTACTGCTGTCAAATGTGATTCTTTTGGATCTGATTGAAATCTAGCACATAAGCAAACACTAAACATAATATCTGGTCGGCTAGCAGTCAAGTAAAGTAAAGATCCAATTATCCCTCTAAATTTCTTTTGATCAACAGATTTTCCCTTAAGGTCTTTATCTAACTGAACTGAGGAACTCATTGGTGTACTAACAGGTTTAGCATTGTCCATTTCATATTTTTTGAGGATGTCCTTAATATATTTGGTTTGACTAAGAAAAGTACCTTCCTCAAGTTGCTTAATGCTAAATCCTAGAAAGTAATTTAAATCTCCCATTAGACTCATTTCAAATTCACTACTCATTTTTTTAGAAAAATCATCACAAAGATGTTTATTTGAAGATCCAAAGATGATGTCATCCACATAAATTTGAACAATAAGTATATCCTTTCCAATTTTCCTTAAAAAAAGAGTTGTATCCACACTTCCTTTTTCAAAAGATCTTTCAAGTAGGAAGGTGCTTAACCTCTCATACCAAGCCCTAGGTGCCTGTTTCAATCCATATAATGCCTTTTTTAATTTGAAAACATGATTTGGAAATTTAGAGTTTTCAAAACCTGGAGGTTGTTCTACAAAAACATCTTCTTCAATTACTCCATTTAAAAAGGCACTTTTGACATCCATTTGAAACAATTTAAAACCTTTAAAACAGGCAAAGGCTAGTAAAACCCTAATTGCTTCAAGTCTAGCTACAGGGGCAAAAGTTTCCTCAAAATCAATTCCTTCAATTTGGTTATACCCCTTAGCTACTAATCTAGCCTTATTTCTAATGACTACTCCTGAGTCATTCATTTTATTCTTGAACACCCACTTGGTTCCAACAACACTTTGATCTTTTGGCCTTGTAGTTAGTTCCCAAACTTTATTTCTTACAAATTGATTCAACTCTTCTTGCATGGCCAATATCCAAAATTCATCTGAAAGTGCTTGATCAATGTTAGTGGGTTCAAAAGTTGAAATAAAGGCTGAATGATTGACTTCCTTGTTTAATCCACGCCTAGTTCTAACACCCTCACTTGGTTCACCTATGATTAATTCCTTTGGGTGGTTTTTAGAAAATCTCAAATCTCTAGGCAAAGGGTCTTCTCTTTCTAAATTTTCTTCCACATTTTCTTCCAAATTTAATCTATCAATATTTTGGGAGTTTTCTTCAATTTCTTCTTCAACAACTTTTGGCTCTTCCAAGTTTCCATTTTCATCAAAAACAACATGTGTGGTTTCTTCAATGACTAAAGTTCTTTTGTTGAATACTCTATAAGATTTTCCAACACTTGAATATCCAACAAAAATTCCTTCATCTGATTTTGGATCAAATTTTCCTAAGGCAGATTTTCCATTATTATGTATGAACACCTTGCAACCAAATACATGCAAATGAGACAAATTTGGTGTTCTTCCTTTTAGCAACTCATAGGGTGTTTTATTCAAATTAGATCTCACATTCACCCTATTCAGAACATAGCATGCAGTGCTAACCGCCTCAGCCCAAAAATACCTAGGAAGAGAGTATTCTGCTAACATTGCTCGGGCGGCTTCTATTAATGTTCTGTTCTTTCTTTCAACTACTCCATTTTGTTGAGGAGTTCTAGGTGCAGAAAAATTGTGATCAATCCCCTTTTCTTTACAGAAATCTTCAAATATTTCATTTTCAAATTCTCCTCCATGATCACTTTGTATAGAAATTATTTCACATCCTAGTTTTCTTTGTATCCAAGTTGAAAAATTTCTGAATTCCTCAAATGATTCACTCTTATGAAAAAGAAATTTAACCCAGGTGAATCTTGAAAAATCATCTACTATAACAAATCCATATACCTTTCCTCCTAGACTAACAGTGCTTACTGGTCCAAAAAGATCCATGTGTAGAATTTCTAAAGGTTTACTTGTCCTAAGATCTTTAATGGACTTAAATGAGGACCTCACTTGTTTTCCTAATTGACATGCATCACACAGATGGTCCTTAGTAAAGTCTAGTTTAGGTATTCCTCTCACCAAATTCTTTTGGGTAATTTTTCTAAGATTTTCATACTAGAATGACAAAGTCTCCTATGCCAAAGCCACGATTCATCAGAAACAGTTTTCAAATAAAAAGCAGTAGGAGATTGAATACAATTTAAATCTAGCATGTAAACATTGTTCACCCTTTTTCCATTTAAAACAATTTTTCCATTTAGGCTAATTATGCAGCTAGTAGGTAAAAATTTTACATTATAGCCCTTATCACATAGCTGACTTATGCTAAGCAAATTATGTTTCAAGCCTTCAACTAATAAAACATTATCTATGAAAAAGTTTTTCAAGTTTCTAATCATACCTGATCCAACCACTTTCTTTGTGGTATTATCTCCAAGTGTAACCTTGCCTCCACTCCTGGCTTCCAGCGTTATGAATTGAGCAGTATCTCCAGTCATGTGCTTAGAACATTCGCTGTCCAGGTACCATATACTCTCACGAGGTCTTGTGTGAGAGTATACCTCTTCTTGATCTGATTGTTCAACTTTATCTGCCATCAAGCAAAGGTTGGTGACTTCTTCTTCTTTTTCAGTCTCAGATGAGTCTGAAGCTGAGTCCGCCCAAAAAGCCTTTTGAAACTTCTTCTTGCCCTTCTTTACCATTGGTTTCTCCTCTACCTTCTCCTTGCTAGGAGTGGCTTTGAGTTTTGGACAATCAGTCTTTATATGACCTGGTTTCCTGCATTCATAACAAATCACTTCATTAGAAACCTTACCATTTCTATTATACTTACCTCTATTCCATTGCTGGCGTCTCTTCTGCTTCCTCTTTAAAAAGCTTTTGAATTGTCTAGTCATCAGTGCTATATCATCTTCATCCTCAGGTTGTGAGTGTTCACTTTCTGACTCTTCCACATTTAGTGCAATATTCTTGTCCTTTCTTGGTTCACCTGCATCAATCTTTCTTTGACTTACTCCTTGCTCGTAAGCAATGAGTGAACCAAGAAGATTGTCAATAGAATAAATGTTCAGATCTTTTGACTCTGTAATTGCAGTAATTTTAGCATCGTATGCAGTAGGTAAACAACGAAGAATCTTATTAACCATTTCAGCATTAGTTAATTCCCTACCAAGTGCATGCAAAGAGGTGACAATTTGAGTGAATCTTGTGTACATGTCAGATATAGATTCATTAGGTTTCATGCGAAATAGTTCATAGTCATGTAACAAGATATTGAGCCTTGATTGCTTAACCTCATTTGTCCCTTCATAAGTAATACAAAGTCTATCCCATATGTCTTTTCCGCTTTTACAAGTAGAAACTCGCATGTAGTCTTCAGATTTTAAAGCACAAAAGAAACTATTTAAACATTTTGCATTTAATTGTGCTAAGTCACGTTCTTCTATAGTCCAATCTGCATAGGGTGTATCTACCCTAATTCCATCAACTAATCTAGTTGGTTTTGTGTAACCTTCCTGGACTAACATCCACATGCGATAATCAAGTGACTGTAAGAAAGTAGACATGCGTGTTTTCCAAAAATCAAAAGGAATATTGTCAAACAGTGGAGGTCTAGTGATAGAGTAACCCTCAGGTGTGTTTCGGTTTCCAAATGTAGCCATCTACGTTAATCAAAAAGTAGTTCAAACTTATGATTTTGAAACAATGCTCTGATACCACTTGTTGAATCTAGTAATTAGGTTGTTAAACCTAAGTAAATGTCCCAAGGCTACCAAGAGGGGGGTGAATTGGTAGTTTTAAAAATTTTATACCCTCTTAAAATTTAAAGTTGAACCGAAATGAAATTTTCTTTTAAAGTTTGTAGAAAAATGTTTTTCAACCACAGAGTTGTTAAAATAGAAATTTAAAATGCGGAAACGTAAAAGCAATAAAGTAAATGACACCAGATTTATAGTGGTTCGGTCTATAACCAGACCTACATCCACTCCTCAGAGGCACCCTCTGAGTATTGCACTAATACCACAAAGTGACTCTCCTTTAGCACCCACAGCAAGGCGGAGAAGCCTGTACAAAACCCTCTTTTCACCACTCCCCGGTGCGGCAGAGAACCGTCGTCCTTTTACACAATCCACAGTGTTGGCAGAGAACCATCGTCCTTTCACACTCTCCTAGTGTGGGCAGAGAACCCTACGGCTGTTCACACTCTCCAAGTGTAGGCAGAGAACCTACTTCCTTTTACACTCTCCTAGTGTAGGCAGAGAACCCACGTCTGTTCACACTTTTCAAGTGTCGGCAGAGAACCGGACCTTCTTGAATGATCTTCTCACAAGAACCTAGAAGAAAGAAAGAAAAGAGTGAAGAAATCCAATTTCACAAGTAGAGATTCTTACCTTAGCAATCCAAGTGAAGCCTTCTTGCTCCAATGGTAGGAATCCTCCTTTGAATGCTCTCTTCCACTCTCCCCTTGACTATTCTCTCAATAGGCACGAAGTTCAAGTGACAAAAAGATTGGGTGGCAGTCTAATTTGAAGTATTTATACAAAAGACATGAAAAACCGCCCAAAAACTGCAAGTTTTCAATTCTGTACGCAGTGGATCGTCCGGTACGATAGTGGATCGTCCTGGACGATTTTACTTAAACGATCTGAAATGACCCAATTTGTATATGTGTACGAAATGACTTCGTACAGCTGATCGTCCTGTACGAACTAGGTTCGTCCAGTACGAACGGTTATTACAAGGTCGGTTCTAAAAACTGCTGAAAACTGTCCTAAGTCGGTTTATCGTTTGGACGAAAATATGTTCGTCTGGACGAAAATTTTCCAGAGAGCCGATTGTCCTGGACGATTATTTATTTCGTCTGGACGAAAATTTTCCAGAGCGCCCATCGCCGGGGACGATAATTTGGTTTCGTCTGGACGAAAATTTTCCAGAGAGCTGTTCGTCCGGTACGATATTTATTTTCGTCTGTACGAAAATTTTCCAGAGCGCCCATCGCCGGGGACGATATAAAAATTCGTCCTGGATGAATAGGACTTAGAAAAATTTTTTGAAGCAAGTTCCTATTCGTTCCAAATGCTCTATAGGAGATAACTGACAGATCGTCCAGTACGATATATATCGTCCTGTACGATCAGTATAGAATTTCAAGATCTCCTTAGTTTGTGTGTGAGAGATTTTATTCACTCAATTACAATCACTCCCTTTCAAAATTAATTCAAAGAAAAGACACTTCAAATAAACAAAATTTCTCATGTTGAATTTGATTTGAAGTTTTCGTAGTCTGGAGTCTGATTTTCCTGAAATGTTAGTACACACAAGAGCAAGTGCAAATCTTCGAAATTGTTAGGAGATAATTATACATCTGAACAATAATGTTTGGAATCATCAAAACTACATAAGTTGCACAAATATAAATCATTCAAATAGCAACTATTCAAACACAAAGTAGAACGTACCTAGGAAATAATGTAATGGCAAATGTAAAAGCAATGATGTAAATATAAATATTTTAGATCTTTTTTATAACTAGATTCGGGGTGTACAATGTTAAGAGTTGTAAAAGATTGAAAATGATTGTTTATATATTATAGGTCCCAAAATAAAATGATCCAACTTTTAGAAGATTCGGGGTATACAGGTCCCAAAAGAAAATGATTCTTTTTCTTTTGAAGATCATTATCTTTTAGAATGCTATAGAAGATCCAACTTTTAGAAGATTGAAGACCAAAAATAAATAATCATATTCAAATATACTTTATATATGATTAATTATTTCGTTACCCAGATCCTTGGTTATATAATGAAATTATAAATAAATAAAAGTTCTTTTATTTATATTATTGTTCATGCATAATTTCATTACACTATCATATGCATCTTATAAAGTCCTTATTATAAAATTTTTAAACTATAATTTATGCATTCCTAGGATAGAGTTTATCTAATCTTGTATTCATATCATGATTGATTGTGCATAGGATTGTTTGCTGGAAACTCACTCTAAGCAACTATAAGCCAGATTTTATACATCCATTAGTCTCTACACATTCCCATTATATTATAATCTAGATTAGATAATTAATATCCAAAATCCAAAATATAAATCTAAAGTCCATATGCACTCTAGAATTTATTTTCTAAAGCATGCACATTCAAATCTTGTTAGTCCAATCAATTTTTTTATATTAATATGTATTTAAAAATTCTTAGTCTTCACTTTAATTGAGAGTATTATTTTAGGATATGTAATTAATTGAAGGATACACTAATGGTGAAAGAGACTCCTGTTAGAGAGAGAAAGCTTTGAAATTTTAAATTTTGCATTTTCGGATTTACATCCTATTTACCAATAGCTGGTGGGGATGATGGCATCAGAGGGCAGCTGGAAATCACTGGCCCTGGTGACAAGGTCTCCATCCTTTGTTGGCAACTCAAAGCTAGATTTGTAAGGGAATGGTTTGCTGTTTGCAGATTTGAAGCAGAGATCTGTAAACCAGCTGAATAAAACTTTGCAAGATTTATTGGTGATTAAAGAGGTATCTGATATAGCTCCCAAGCTGACCATACATGTGGAAGGCAAAGGTAAATCAATTGCTGAACCTGCTGATAATGTTACTCCACAAATTGAGAAAGTTTTTTCATCTTTAACTCAAATGATCCTGCTGCATCATCCTCTGGGATGAAAATTTTTGTTAATAGATTTAGGAATTCAAATGCAATCCCTGGACACTGTGTGATAAATGCAAATTCTCTGAATTTGGTTAACAAAAATATTCATGGCGCTATGGTGGGCGAGAAGAAGGCATCGAGTGTGGATAAGGTGACTGGTGAAATGCCTAATACTGCTGTTAATATGGGTAATATCAATCCATGGAGTAACAAGCCTTATATCAAACTAACTTCAAGGAAGAAGGTTTGTTTTTGTCAGACGATGGCAAGTCTGTTATGATGAATGAAGAGATATAGGTTTTGAATTTTTCTATTAAATTCATTGGTGATTAAGGTGTTTGGAAAAGAATTACCATCTCATATGCTGGCTTGGGAAGTAAGGAGGCAATGGAGTTAATTTGGACAATTTCACTTTACTTCTCTGGGAAGGGGTTGGTTCTTATGTTCTTTCACTTATAATGAGATGGTGGAAGCCTTTTTTTCAGATGGCCCGTGGTTTGCGAATGGGCTATAGTTGGTATGGAAAGATGGACTTCTTATTTTTCTCCATTATCCATGAAGGGACTAACCTCTCTAATTTGGGTTAGAATGCCACATTTACCATTACAATGTTGGGATGAGGTAAATGTGGCAAGAATTGATTCTAGGATTCATAAACCATTAATGTTGGATGGTAATATGTTTCAATGAGGGAGGAGGGAGTTTGCAAGAGTTTGTGTACGAGTGAAGCTTGATCAACCTCTTCCTTTGGGGGTAAGGGTGGAAAGCATCTCAGGAAGGTTTTTCCAAAATGTGGAATATGAAAAGATATCTAACTTTTGTTTTGAATGTGGAATGAATGGGCATGTGAAGAGTGAGTGCAATCAGGGAAAATCTGTTCAAAAAGAGTTGGTGGTTGCTGCTAGTAAAGGTGGTGGGGGAGTTGAAGTGGGGATGAGACAAGAGTTGATTAATAATCCTACTTCTGGTGTATGGATCCTTGTAAATCATAGGAAAGGTAGAAGATCCAATTAAAGGAACATTTTTGTGAAGCCAACTAATCTAAAATATGTAAAGAAGCTTGCAAAACCTGTCATGGAAGTTCAGGAGGCTCATTCTGAAATGGTTACTAGAATCCTAGAGGATTCAACTCATAGGAATCTGGTGAGTTTGAATGATGATTTAGAGGAAATTGAAGAAGTTGATTGCATCATGGGATGTGATCGATATATGGAAAAGGTGCGGAATGGTGTAGCCATGGAGATGGACGGTCCTTTCGAAAAAAGTGCATAGATTTCTGATGGAGAATTATGTACGGTCCTTAATCCTGCTAAATCCTTTTTATCAAATGCAATTAATTAATTTTATATTTTGAGTATGGATAATGGTGAAATGGTGGAGGAGAGAATGATGTGGTGGTTAATGTTGGAAGGGAAAAGGACGTGAGCTGTGGAGAGGGTAATGGCAGTAACAAATCTGGAGGTTGTATGGCTAGAGAGGTTGGTAATGTTGGAAGTTGAATAAGGTGAAGCTTGCCAAAGAACTCAGATCTTTAGGGCCAATCAAGAATATTCCTCGTGGTAGAAATATGGAAGGTGGTGGTAGTAAGAAAAGGGATGGGGGCTCATCCCCTAAAGTGAATTAATGAATTCCTTAGATTTTTAGAATTGTAGAGGGGCCAAGAAAAAAGAAACCTCTCTCTATCTTAAGGAGTTTATTAAAGATTAGGGTATTTTGTTTGTGGGGTTGGTGGAGACTAAGATCAATGCTTTTGACAAAGTTTCCTTTGAGAAAGTTATGGGGCCTGATTGGGATTTATTCCTTATGCTGTCAGATGGTTTATCTAGAGGAATTATGGTCTTATGGAGATTTAATTTGGCTTCTTTTTTAGTTTTAAAGACTTCAGATCAATGTGTTATTGGGGACCTTAATATTTACAATAAAGGGGTGTGGATGATATCTACTATTTATGGGAGCAAGGAGGTTATTAAGAGGAGGAGGTTATGGGAATGTATTCATGAGGTGACACATAAAAAGGTTCTTTCGATTGTTGGAGGGAATTTCATATGTATCCTGTCATAAGATGATAAATGTGGTGGAAGGAAGTTTGTGTTTTCACAAGGTCCTAAGGAGATTGTTGATTTTATGAATGGAAATGATTATCATGAAGTAGGGATTGTTGGACCAAGATTCACTTGGTGTAACAATAAGATTGGTGGGGGACATATTCTTGAGAGGTTGGATAGGTGTTTGCTTAATTCTTTGGCTATCAATTATATTCAGGTGGCAGTGGTGAGACATATTGCCAGAGTAGCTTTGGATCATTATCCTATAGTTTTGAAAATTTTTGAGTCCTCTTTAAAGAAAAAGGGGGTTCAAAATTTAAAGATGTTTGGATATCCTACAAAGCATCAACCCACATTATTGCTAAGGTGTGGAGTAAGGGATTTCATGGCGATGATATGCAAATCCTTAGTAAAAAATGTAATAAAGCTTTGAAGGATTTGTACTATTGGAGCAAGGCTAAATTAAAGGAGTTCTCTAAGAAGAAGGATAGATTGAAAGTTGAAAATTGTCAACTACAAGAGGAAGAAGCTAGTGTTGGTTGGTTGAGTGAAGAGAAGCTATGGGTGTTGAGATCCAAAGTCAAGGAGCTTAATTTTATTCTTTTCCATTTGAATACTTGGTGGATGTAAAGAGCCAAGGTAAAGTGGATTGAAGAAGGGGATGCTAATACTAAAATTTTCCATTCTTTTGCAAATGCTAGGAGAAGTGGTAATTGGATTTCTCAAGTTAGAAATTCAAATGGTGTTCTTACCGAGGAACCAAAGGAGTTGGAGGATGTCTTCTTCAGGTTTTTTCAAGAAAACTGGAAGGAGAGGGAATGCGTGTGGATAACTGGTAGGCTCCATGAAAGGTTCTGGATGATACATATAGAAGAGGAATAATTGTAGACATTTCAAATTCTAAAATTATGGAAGTAATCAGATTTCTTGGTAATAACAATGCTCCCTGAATACGATGGTCTAACTTATTCTTTTTTCAAGGCCTATTGGAGTGTTGTAGGGAATGATGTGTGCAAAGCAGTGAGAAGATTTTTTCTTGCAGGAAAAATGTGCAAGGAATGGAAGGACACTCTTGTTGTGCTTATACCTAAAATAAATAATCAAGTTACTCCTTATGGTTTTCATCCTATAAGTTTGTGTAACTCTATTTATAAAATTGTGGCTAAGGTTTTATTGAGCAAGCTATTATTGGTCATTCCCAAGATTATTTTTGAAGAACATGTAGCTTTTATTAAAGGTAGATCTATATCAGATCATTAATTACTAGCTCAAGAGATGTTCAATTAGATCAGGATTTCCAAATCAAGCGATGGTATGGTGGATATCAAGTTGGACATGGAGCAAGCCAACAACAGCATGTGTTGGAATACTCTTAATAATTTGATGGTTCTCTTGGGCTTTCATGAGAAGTATGTAAACTTGGTAATGGAGTGCAGTATGGAACCAAGGTTTTCTATCCTAATCAATGGTGGGTTCTCTAAATGGATTGTGGGGAAGAGTGGTTTTCGTCAAGGTTGTCCACTCTCGCCTCTTCTTTTTATCATGTGTTCTCAATTGCTCTATAATGCCTTTTCTAATGAAGGCAAGGATTTGGGCATCAGAATTGCTCCAAAGGTTCAAAAAATTTCACATTTGCTTTATGCAGATGATGCCTTATTATTTTCTAATGCTAAGCTGAAGAGTATTAAGAAATTGAAGAGCATTTTTGTGACTATTGTGGTTAGACTGGTCAGAAATTGAATCCTCAAAAATCTTCTATAATTTTTGGTAAAATAGTTGAGAGGGGAAGGAAGAAAAGGATTGCAAAGATTATGGGGATTAATATGGTTGAAGAAATGGAGTATTTGGGGACTAAGATTGCTCTAAGGAGATTGAGAAAGGCTGATTTCCAAATTCTTTTGGATAGATCTTTGAAGATATTAAATGATTGGGGGAATAGATACATTTCCCTAGTTGGAAGATTGGTTTTGGTGAAGACGATTTTTATTAATCTTCTCCCTTATTCCTTATGTCTCATTCCCTTGTTTGTTTGAGTATATTGAAGGAATTTGAGAAACTTTGTAGGAATTTTATTTGGAATAAGCATGATGGAAGCCATGGGATGCACTATGTGGCTTGGGAAGTGCTGGGTAAATTGAGAGCATTGGGTGGGTGGGGGTTACAGTCGGCTGTGTCTAGCTTGGAATCGTTGAGGGCTAAGTTTGCATGGAAATTATTGGTTAATCTGACCTCCTTGTTAAACAAAAAATTAATTGCCAAATATGGTGATGGTTGGTGGAATAATAAGGCATTGAAGGGTGGTTCTTCAGCATGGAAGATCATTGCTAGTGGTTGGAAGGCTCTGAGAAGTTTTGTTAGATGGAAAGTGGTGGTGGGTACAAATATAAATTTCCTTAAGGATGTTTGGATCATGGATAAAAATCTGCTCAAATGGCCCACTTTTGTTGCTAACTTTGAAGATGAAAATACAACTCTTGATTTCTTCATTCAAGATGGTAAATGGATTTTTAAAAAATTGCTTCTATTTTTTGGAGAAGATCTTGTTATGTTAATTAGCAATATTCAGATTTGTCAAGAGTATGATGTGGACTTCATGGAGTTGAAAAATCAAATTTCTGGAAAATCTGTCTCGGTTATGTTGAGGGAAGATGTCTTAAAGGAGGTAGTAGATATGGAGCCTACTTCATGGATTCACAAGTTGAACTTGAATGCTCGGGTAGAGTTGTTTATTTGGAGAATTTGCAAAGGTGCTTTACCTACAACAGATTATTTGATGAGAAGGAATCTTGCTATCAGCAAATTTTGTCCAAGGGGATGTGGGGAGGTTGAGGATATAAATCATGTGACTACTAAGTACTCAATTTTGTTAAAGGTAATTGGTATATTGAGAAAATGGGGATTTATGATTCCAAAATTCATTTCTTTACAACAATGTTTGTATGAGCTAAAATCAATGTCTGGAATGAATTCACTGATGGTGAAGATCCACTTCTCCTTGTTATGGTTCTCTTGGAGCAACAAAAATAAGTTAAAACATGGGAAGGTAGAAGATAGTGAAACAGTGATTGCTGCCAAAGTTCTTAGCTTTGTTAGTATTGCTAAACAGATCAATGTTCTCTCGGATCACTGGCATGCCGGTCAGTCTATTGAGATGTTCTATGGCGTCCTCCTCCTCCCGAGTGGTATAAAATAAATATTGATGCTTTGCTTAAAGTAATTATGAAGTAGGAATTGGAGGTATTATACGGGACAACAAAGGAAGGTTTGTCTTAGTATTTGGCTTTTATGGTGTTCATTGAGGCATAGCACAATTGGAGCTCTTTGCATTCAGTTCTTTGAAGGATGTGTTGAATGATTGTTTATACAATGCTAAAGGTATTATTATATAAAATTGTGATCCAATTTCTTCAAAAGTTGTATAGCAAAGAGAATTAATTAGGTGGAATAATTGAAGATGAAGATTTATTGTTCTTGAATTGTTGGAATAATGTTATTTTCCATTATGTTGGTAGGAATTGTAATAAGTTAAATGATTATTGTGCTAATTTAGCTTTTTATTATGACTTTATTTGGAACTTGTTTTGTGGGAGTAAACTTCCTCTTTCTTTTGTTCAGCTTGTGAAGGAAGAAAGTGATAGGGTGGTTTACTCTCAATAGCCAATATCTAGGGTCTTTAGTTTGGCTTCTTTAATACATTTTGCATTCTTCAAAAAAAAAAAAAAGACAAAAAAAAAAAAAACTATAGGGCCTATCCCCTATAGGGAGTCTAGAACCAAAAATAAAATAAGCCTTATCTTAATTCTTCTAACGTAGAGGAAAAAATTTTGTGACACTTACCTGAGCTTTAAATATTAGTTTAATTTCATAATCAAAAGATAAGTAAATATTCTTTTATCTTTATAGGTAATTTAAATATTCTTTATATTTGATCATATCAAAATATAAAGAAGTAAAACTCAATGTTCACCAGACCATATTTAAATAATATATAAAGAGATTTTGAAAGATTTAAAGTTTGCTTGACTATATCAAAATTACAGGTCAGGAAGTTTTAGGGGGTCCAACATTTACTTGACCATATTGAAATGATGAAAAAGAAATATTTAGATACTCACCTATTCGAAATGAAATAGTGAGTAGGATTAATACCTGAATGAAAGGTCACTTTCAAACAAGTAAATTTGAGATGTTCAAATGAGAGGTGACTCTTAAATGAATGGATTTATTGGTTAGATTGAGAAAATACTAAGAATCATATTACCTAATCAGGCATAATATAACATGAGGGATACAATAAAAGTAGACCTATACCTAGAGTCAATAGAATGTCATAAAAGATTACTTATAAATTTAAGAAGGATGGATACTGTAAAAGTTGACTTATGCTAAAAGTCAATATGATGCCATAAAAGTGATGTTATACCTAAGGAAATATATATAATTGAATAAGAAATCTATCTTAAACAAGAATATTTAAGGAATTTAAATGAGAAATATTTCTAAAATTAATAGATTTAATTGTTAAATTAAGAAAATACTAGAATTTATATTACCCAATCAACCAAAATTCTAAAGGAAGGGATATCATAAAAGCAAACTTTTACCCAAACTTTAGAAAAAATTTTCAATTTTATTGGGATATCTATACCAAATAAACAAGTTTAGTAAATTTAATTAAGAAGGAATTAAAAAAAGAATTGATTTAGGTAGTCGGATAAAAAAATACTAAGGATTGTATCACCTGATGAACCAAAGTCTAAGAAGAAAGGTTGCCATTGGGGAAATTTATACCAATCTTTGAAGATGTATTTAACCAATCACTGGAGATTTTAAAATTTATAAACATTAGTATATCATTATGAACCTAGTTCTAACATATGGACCCAAGTTATTGTAGAAAACCTCAAGAAATTCAGGAAATTATGAAAATGACACAAATTTTCTTTTTTGATTTAATCTTTATCATATATAAATACTACTCATCATAATATTTCTTAAGAAATCATCCATTTATAGGTAACATTGAATAATCTCTTTTATAATTAACCAGCTAGTATAAACCCTCTTCGTAGACCTTTCCAACACAAACAAAACTACCTAGGTTGGCTTAAATTTTCCACCCATCCTATAATGGGAAAAAATCATCTTCTTATAAGAATGACCAAGTATCATACTTGGTAACTTCTCGAATGAACCATCTTGCCATGTGCTTGAATAATTATAGCTTTGTATAACTCCTTGCTCTATTCACTCTAATGCTTCTCTTCCAGGCTTTCAATTTCTTCTACTATGAGTTTAGCATTTTATTCTTTTTTAATTTTATAATTCACTACAATGCATAATAAAGGTCATTGTACCTCCAAAGGAATAATAGCCTCTAATGTGAATACTAAAACAAACATCATAGATTGAATAGGAGTTATGGTTGTGGTTCGATATGCCCACAAAGCTTCTCCTAACTTTTTATGCAATTGGTGTTTATTTCATCTAAAATTTTCTTTAGGATATGCACCAAAGTTATATTATTAGCCTGGACTAATTCATTTGCTCAAGGTAATAGATAGTTTAATATCTTTAATCTATTTTATGAAGTTTAGCAAAATTATTTATTTTAGTTATTCTATAGGATGAACCATTATTAGATATGATTTGATAAGGAACACAAATAAATATAGTTTGGTCTTTAAAGAAGTTTAACACTTGATGT
The DNA here is from genome assembly GCA_016618105.1 of Dendrobium huoshanense. Classification (NCBI taxonomy): domain Eukaryota; kingdom Viridiplantae; phylum Streptophyta; class Magnoliopsida; order Asparagales; family Orchidaceae; genus Dendrobium; species Dendrobium huoshanense. Next base: position 17,092,442 of record CM028357.1, read on the forward strand.
GCTTTGGCTTCTCTTAAGAGAATTGCTTCTGCCCATTTTGAGAAATTGTCTGTAACTGTTAATATAAATCTATGACCTCTAGAAGACAACAAATCATTTTCACCGATGATATTTGTGACCCAATTTTTAAATGGCCATGAAGTAACTTTCATATGGAGGATATTTAGTGGCTAATGTAGAACTATACCGTACACCTAACACTGCTGATAGTGACGTGCAACATTCATCCAATCATCTATCATTGATGGACAATAATATACAATCCTTTTAATTTTTATTATCATTTTTGAAGATGAGACTGGTGAGTGCCACACAATCCAACATGAACTTCTTTTACTATATCTTTTAATTGTGATTTACTAAGACATTACATCTACATCTGATCGAATAGTCTTCTGTAGATAACTTTATTGTTTATTGGATAAAATAGGGATTTTCTTTTTAGTTGATCTGTAATTAATTTATCTTAAGAGAGCTTATCTTCTTTCAAATAATTAATGAAGGGTTTTCTCAATCTAGTACTTCATCTTCTATAATAAAAATAATTTTCACCTCAATTGAGGATTTTTTATTTATATATTCCATTTCAATTAGTGATAAGAACCTGCAACACTATACCTCTATTTGAATTGAGTCCTCTTTAGGCTAGATAATAATTTAGTGAGCTTTGATAAAGTATCGATCAAGGAATTTATTCCATGTAGGATTCTATACAGAGTTACATTCAAAATTTGCTCTAAAAGTTTCATCATATACTACTAATATGGAACCAAGTTTGCTTTTAACACCTTATATATATCTACAACCTAGTGGATAATAATCTACAAATTAACATATACCTTTACATCTCTAATTTCATTTAAAAATATTCACTCTCTGTAAAGTATTCGTGCCTCATACTCAGCTTTTTAATTTGTATATGGTTCTAAAACATGATGGGAGTAGTACATCTAACCTTTATTTAGAGGGATGAATATGAATTCTAACTTTCCTTAGGGATATATCATGTGGTTCTTAATCTTTTTGACTAGTTGCAACACCCTCAAAATAAAATTTTGAGGTGCATTTTTTATTTATTTTCAAATTTAGAATTTTCTTATCTCATAGTTCATCATCTATTGGAAGAGTATCCTAAATTTGATGCGTTACAAGGAAGTTTACCAATGCCTAACCTTGCATAGCATAAAGATGATTGAATGCTATATCAAACTATAGCAAAATCATTAACCACCAAGCTAATCTTCCTGATAATATTAGTTGAGTCATCAAATACTGCAATGGATTTCCTCCAGAAATCATGTTTACTATATGAGAAAGCATATCATGCCTTAACTTCTGAGCAATAAAAATTAAGACTAGATAATGCTTCTCAATAGAAGAATATTTTGTTTATGTTGGTAGCAATCATCTACTTAGGTAATAAAGTGCACTCTATTTACATTCCTCATTAACTTGAGCTAACAAGATGCTAAGAGATTAAATCAAAGTTGCTATATATAAAATTAATGTTTTCCTTATGATAGGAGAATCCAATATTAGAAGTTTTGTCAAATATTCTTTAATACTATCAAAAGCTTTTTGGAAACCTTTATCCAATTTTAATCAAATATCTTTCTTTCATTGAGCAATGAATAGTTGACATCGGCCTGATAAGTTTATTGTAAACCTTCTTAGATAGGCTAACCAACCTTGAAGGGATCTTAATTGAGTGATACGTTTAGGTGGTGGCATCTGCAAGATTACTTTTGTTGCAAATTTTGGTCTATGAACTATATTTTGATGATTGGAAAACACTCTTACTTGACTTGGACTGTCTTTTACTACTGACTTTTCAGGAATCAAAGATCGGACGGAAAAACAGAGCCAGCTCAAGATGGGGTAGATTAGGGTTGAGTCAGTCTGTAATTTTATTTTTCCCCTCTTGAGTCAATTGTAATCTTTGGTGTGACTAATGCAAAGTAACCATACACACAAACACTTGAGAGACTTAGAATTTCTATTTTTACTCAAATCGGACAGGACGATATTTACATCGTCCTAGACGATCTGGCTTAAAACAGAAAATCTAATCAGGGGTTCTTAATTAAGGAAGCCGTCATTAGCAAATCGGCCTGGATGATACGTGTATCGGCTAGGATGATAGGATCAAAACAGAAAGAAATTACCGCCATAAATAATTAAGGTATTCTGTATTTTAGGAAATCGGCCAGAACGATCTTTGATCGGCCTGGACGATATTCACAAATTATGCCTTAATTGATCAAGACAATCAAGGAAGTAATTAAGGATGATTGATACGATCACATCGATCTAGATGATCGTAGGATCGGCCAGGATGATCTAGTCAAAAAACCTTAATTACTCCTGGATGATCTGGATCGGACAGCTTACATTCAGGGCGAAGCTCTGGACGATTTTCCTCTGATTTGAACTGATCGGCCGGGACAATCTTAATATCGTCCTGGATGATCAAGGTAATTTTCAATCATCCAGTTTGCATTCAAGGCAATGCTCTGGCCGATCTTCTGAGATTTGTACTGATCGGCCAGGACAATTTTCATATCGTCATGGATAATATTGTCGGCAACTTGCAATTAATGAGCTCCTTTGAAGCTCTTCTATTTAAGAGTTATTGTTCAACATTTTTGTTGATCCTTGGCTGCTGTCTTGACCTGAAAAAACCTAAAGGAGAGAGAGAGGGAGAGTGAGAGAGGATCTTATGAGGGGGAGTTTGTGAGGGGACTCACAAGGGTTGCTCCAAGCATTGTTCCACTTCTTCTTCCCAAGAGTCTCTTGTCCATGGAAGGTTTGGGAGAGGTAAGTTCCAGCAAGCGATCAAGGTTCTCTGCCTGCTTCAGGAGGAAGCAAAAGGAGGAAGATTCTCTGCCTTGCCGGGTGTGGCAAAAAGTGGTGTTTGTAAAGGCTTCTCCGCCTAGCTGTGTGGGCTAAAGGAGAGTCACGATTGTAGTGCAATACTCAGAGGGCGCCTCCGGGGAGTGGATGTAGGTCGAGTTGACCGAACCACTATAAACTCTTGTGTTCTTGTTTTTACTGCTTCTGTAATTATTTCTTCCGCACGTTATTTCTTTGTGGTGATTTGGTTTGTATTTGAGCTTTGCCTAAAGATTTTTTTAAATACTAATTCACCCCCCATCTTGGTTAGCCTTGGGCCAGTTCTATAGGGCTTAACATCCCTAACGAACTTTCAAGTGATATCAGAGCGGGATTCATAAAAATTAAGCTTGAAAACATTTTAAATTTAGATCCATGGCTAACTTTGGGGAATCGTAATACACCGAAGGGGTATTCTATTACCCTACCACCTTTATTTGATAATATCCCATTTGATTTTTAGAAAACTCGCATGTCTACGTTTTTACAATCTACTGATTATCTCATGTGGATGCTTGTTACGGATGGTTACACACCTCCAACTGGTAAACTTAACAACATTACTGTTCCACTTCCTTTTTCTAAATGGACTTAAAATGATATGGATCTGGCTCAATTGAATGCAAAATGTCTTAAATGTTTTTTCTGTGCTTTAAAATCAGAACACTACATGCATATTTCCACTTGCAAAACTGGTAAAGAAATTTGGGATATATTGTGTATCACTTATGAAGGCACTAATGAAGTTAAACAATCCCGTTTGAACATTCTCTTGCATGACTACAAACTTTTTCGTATGAAACCTCATGAATCAATTTCTGAAATGTATACGAGATTTACTCAGATTGTTACTTCCTTGCATGCCTTAGGAAGAGAGCTTTCAAATTTTGAATAAGTAAACAAGATTTTATGGTGCTTGTCTTCCTCTTTTGATGCAAAAATTACTATTATAACTGAATCTAAGGATTTGAACACGTACTCGATTGATAACTTACTTGGCTCACTCATTGCTTACAAGCAAGGGGTGAATCAAAGAAATATTGATGCAGGTGAGAAGAAGAAGGAGAAAACAGTTGCACGGAAGGCGCACAAATCTGACTCCGATTCTTCCGGGTCTGAGAGCAATGAAGTTGCCTTCATCTCAAGGCAATTCAGAAACTTTCTAAGGAAGAAGAAAAAGCATCATTGGAGAAAAGGTGAGGATAGAAAATATTCTAAAGGATCTTATGATGTTGTTGGTTATGAATGCAGGAAGCCTGGACATGTGAAAGCCGATTGTCTTACACTTCAAGATCTCTCAAGCAAAGGAAAGAGTGAGGAGAAACCCAAGTTCAGGAAGGACAAGAAAAGACTCCAAAAGGCATTTTGGGCGGATTCTGCATCAGATTCATCGGAGACAGAACTAGAAGATGAGACAACAATACTGTGCTTGATGGCAGACGATCATCTTGATCAAGAAGAGGTATGTGAACTTTCATACAATCAACTTCTTGAAATTTCTGAAAAAATTCATGCATCATATAGGAAACTCAAGAAGACACATACAAACTTAAAATTGGAATTTTTAGAGTTACAAAAAGAGCATGCAATTATGACTAAAGATCACTCAATAATATAGTTGATTCAAATCATATGGCCCTACTTGATGAATTTGATGAGTTAAACAAAAAGCATTGTGAATTCATTGAAGAGCTTGAGTCACTAAAAGTCACACACACCTCACTTGAATCTGATTTTAAAAAGTCTAAAGAGATGGAGAAAAACTTGAGGATTGAGAATGAAGTCTTAAAAAGCTCAAACTTGAAGATTCAAAATGAATTAGATGCATGTAAGAAAGCTAGGATGACACCTACTTTTGATCAAAAGCCAAAACCTAGGAAGCGGCACTATAACACAAATCATTTAAGAAACCCTTTTCCTGGAGTTAGATGTTTTTCATGTGGAATGCTAGGACACACCTCACACACTTGTACTATTTGTTATAGTACATATTGAGTGTGGAGACCCAAGGTGCATGATTCACAGCATACCACATATGCATTGCATTCTACTCTTCATAAGAAGGAATCAAAACCTGCTTGGGTTCCTAAATCTAACATTTGATAATTTTTTAGGAGGGCTCTCACAAAAGACCTTGTGAGAGTATGTGGTACTTGGATAGCGATTGCTCTTGACATATGACTGGTGATGCCAATCAATTTGTTTCGCTGGAGTCCAGGACTGGAGGAAAGGCTACTCTTGGAGACAACACCACCAAGAAGGAGATTGGCGCAAGTATAATTGGAAATTCCAAGAATCTTATGATTGAAAATGTTTTGCTTGTAGATGGATTGAAGCACAACCTGCTCAGCATCCGTCAACTCTCTGACAAAGGCTTCATCATGTAATTCTTTGCAAATTCATGCATTGTAAGTTTAAGTAACAACACTATTTTGCAGGGAAAGAGGATCAACAATGTCTACATGCTTGATTTAAATAACATTGAATGTGATGCTTTATTTTGCTTAAAAATAGTGATTGATTATTCATGGTTATGGCACCGAAGACTATGTCATGAAAGTATGAAAACCCTTAGGAAAGCGACCCAAAAAGATCTAGTTAGAGGTGTCCCTAAACTCAAGTTTTCAAAAGACCACCTTTGTGATGCCTATCAACTAGGAAAGCAAGTCCACTCCACATTTCACCCCACTAAGGAAATTATCACCTCTAGACCTTGAGAAGTACGACACGTGGATTTGTTTGGACCCATTAGCACTGCCAGCTTGGGAGGGAAAGTCTATGGTTTTTTGATTGTTGATGACTAAAAGTTCATTAGGGATGTTAAGCCCTATGAACTTAGTCCCAAGCTAACCAAGAGGGAGGGTGAATTGGTATTTTAAAAATTATTTTCACAAAGAACAAAAGTCACATAAACTAAAAGCACACCACGAGAAAAATAAATGCAAAAAATTAAAAGTGCGGAAGCAAGAAAATAATAACACAGATATTTATAGTGGTTCGGTCAACTTGACCTATGTCCACTCCTTGGAGGCACCCTCCTAGTATTACACTACAAAACGTGACTCTCCTTTAGCCCCCATGGCTAGGCGGTGAAGCCCTCACAAGAACCTCCTTTTTACCACCCCGGCAAGGCAGAGAACCTATCTCCTTTTGCTTCCTCCTGAAGCTGGTAGAGAACTAACAACCAAATGCTTACTCCTTACCTCTATCGACCCTTCCATGGACGAGAAACTCTAGACGGAGAAGAAGTAGAGCGATCCTTGAAGCAACCCTTGTGAATCCCCTCACAATATCCTCTCTCTCTCCCTCTCTCTCTCTTTCTCTCCTCAAGGCCTTCTCAGGTCAAGGCAGCAGCCAAAGGTTCTTCAAAATATTGAACAAGGGCTCTTAAATAGAAGAGCTTCAAAGGAGCTCATTAATTGTAAGTTGCCGACATTATCGTCCAGGCCGATGTCTGGCCGATCAGTACAAAACTCAGAAGATCGGCTAGAGAATCGCCCTGAATGTAAAACTGGACAATTGAAAATTGGCTTGATCGTCCAGGCCGATCAGTTCAAATTAGAGGAAAATTGTCCCGAGCATCGCCCTGTTTACAAGCTGGCCGATCCCGATCGTCCAGGAGTAACTAAGGATTTTGACTATATCGTCCTGGCTGATCCTGCGATCGTCCTGGACGATGTGATCGTATCAATCATCCTTAATTACTCCCTTGATTTACCGATCAATTAAGGCATAATTTGTGAATATTGTCCAGACCGATCAATGATCATCCTGGCCGATTATTTAAAAATACAGTATACCTTAATTGTCTATGGCGGCAACTTCTTTCTATTTTGAGCTTATCGTCCTGGCCGATACACGTTTCGTCCAGGCTGATCTGTTAATAACGGCTGCCTTAATTAAGAATTCATATTTAGACTTTCTATTTTAAGCCTGATTGTCCAGGACGATGTAAATATCGTCTTGGCCGATATGAGTAAAAATAGAAATTATAAGTCTCTCAAGTGTGTGTGTGTGTAGGGTTACTTAGCATCAGTCTCTTTGACAATTACAAATAGACTCAAGAAGAGAAAAAACAAAGTACAGACTGACTCAACCCTAGACCTACGCAATCTTGAACTGGCTTCGTCTGTTCGTCCAATCTTCGATTCCTGAAAAGTTAGAAGCAACATGCAGTCCAAGAGAATCAATAGTGTTTGTCAATCATCAAAACATAAGTCATGAAAATAGATTTGCAACAATCTCCCCCTTTTTTATGATGAAAAAATACTACGAAGAAAATTAGTAGAAAAAAAAATTTCAGGATCAACAAGTGTAAAATCATCATAAACTTCTCCCCCTTTTAACATATCAAAAAGGAGGAGGGAACACAAAAGAACAATAGCAAATCACAACAATTTTTTTTTTAAACTAAGGCATGAAAATGATGTAGTATTCCATGTGATTAATTTAAAAACTTGTGGGTTAATGAGCTAATAATCTCAACCATCCATTGAATTGTAGAATATCCGGTCATGATTACCCTTAGCTCAGACGTTTTCTTAGGGTAGAATCATCTTTTGAAATCAATGACCTAACTCAAAGAATTAATTGAAAATAAGAAAAAGAATCCATCCATCACTTGGTTTAAGACAAAACTATATTTATAAAATAATGAACCAAAGTAAATCTATCACGATCGCAAAACAATCGAAATCAAGTCTTTGAGAACCAAAACTTCTAAGTTCTAAAAGATTTAAAAAGAGAGAATAGCTTGCTTTTGAGTGGGCTCATTTTATGCCTCTCGTAAATTTGAGTGGCGCTTTGCGCATCTTTTTTTATAGATTTTTTAAAGTTGGCGTCTTTGCGCTTCTTTTGTTGGCATCATTGGCCAAATTTTTTTTTATTTTTTGCAAGCTACATTCTCTTTTATGATCTCTTAAAAAAAACTTAGTTGTGAACATATCTTCTCAGATATTAGAGAATAGGAGCTCTCTCTCTAACATAAGGAAGATTTACCACAAACAGAACTAATAATCAAAGACAAGAGTAATGAGGGATCTTGAAGTGACAAAGAAACTTTAAACATTATAAATACAAGATAGATTTTCTTAAGCAAGCTTAAGAAAAGATCTCAATTTCATAAACAATCTTTAATTTGAGATAGACTTTTGATTAGAAAAGAAAACTATGCCACTAAAATAGGTTAGAGAAAGAGACACAATCACAAAATATTTTTACCATCTAAGAGATTAAGAGATGATAAACCACATTGACTACAAATTAAAAAAAAAACATGGAATATGTTATCATTTCAGCGATGATTTTGAAAACTAAGTAAGAGAAAGAAAAAAAAAATAAAAGAAAGTAAAACACACAAAAATTAAAAAATAAAAAACAAAAACAAAAGAATGTAACTAAAAGATCAAGTTTCATGCAGTTATGTCAATCACACCCAATCTGGTCCTTAAAGAACTGAAAGTGTCGAAGGCCAGTGGTTTAGTAAAGATGTCAGCCAATTGATTTTCAATTGTCACATGGTGTAACTCAATATCTCCCTTAGTCACATGATCTCTAATGAAGTGATGCCTAATGTCAATGTTCTTAGTCCTTGAATATTGGATAGGATTCTTAGATATGCATATGACACTAGTGTTGTCACAAAATATTGAGATGGTGCCTACAGGTAATCCTAAATCCAATACCTGTTGTTTCAACCAAAGGATTTGGGCCACAACCCTTCCAAGAGCGATGTACTCAGGTTCAGTAGTGGAAAGTGCAACAGAGTTTTGCTTTCTACTAGACCAAGAGACTAAATATTGTCCAATGAATTGACATGTTCCTGAAGTGCTTTTTCTATCCACCTTGCATCCTGCAAAATTAGAGTCAGAAAATCCAATAATCTCAAAAGAAGTGTTGTGTCTAGGGTAACAAATCCCTAAGCCTTGTGTCCCCAAAAGGTACCTAAAAATTCTCTTAACAGCAGTCATGTGGGACTCCTTAGGGTCAGCTTGAAATCTAGCACAAAGGCAAACACTAAACATGATATCAGGTCGGCTCGTAGTCAAGTAAAGTAAAGATCCAATCATGCCTCTATACTTCTTCTGATCAACAGACTTACCATTTGGGTCCTTATCCAATGGAGCACTAGAAGTCATGGGAGTGTTAATTGTTTTGGCTTTTTCCATCTCATATTTTTTCAAAATATCCTTTATGTATTTTATTTGATTTAAAAAGGTTCCATCCTCCAATTGTTTTATGCTAAACCCCAAAAAGTAGGACAACTCTCCCATCAAACCCATCTCAAACTCTCTACTCATTGTTTTAGAAAAATCATCACACAATTTTTTATTTGAAGATCCAAAGAGTATAACATCCCATAAATCTGAACAATGAGTAAATCATCTCCAACTCTCCTAAGAAACAGGGTGGTGTCTACGCTCCCCTTGACAAACTCCCTCTCTAGTAAGAATGTGCTAAGCCTCTCATACCAAGCTCTCGGTGCTTGCTTTAAACCATACAAAGCCTTTTTTAATTTAAAAACATGATTTGGAAATTGGGAACTCTCAAAACCTGGGGGTTGTTCGACAAACACATCTTCTTTTATTTCCCCATTTAAAAAGGCACTCTTGACATCCATTTGAAAAAGCTTAAATCCTTTATAACTTGCAAAGCCTAATAGCACTCTAATGGCTTCCAATCTAGCTACAGGGGCAAAAGTCTCCTCAAAGTCTATCCCTTCTATTTGGTTATACTCCTTAGCCACCAATCTTACTTTATTCCTCACCACCACTCCTGAATCATTCACCTTGTTCTTAAAGACCCATTTTGTCCCAACTATACTTTATCCCTTAGGTCTTTCTACAAGCTCCCAAACATCATTTCTTATAAATTGATTCAATTCTTCTTGTATTGCTAAAATCCAAAACTCATCAGTAAGGGCTTGGTTAATGGTGGTGGGTTCAGTCATTGAGATAAAGGCAGAGTGATTCACCTCCTTCCTAAGTCCATGTCTAGTCTTAACTCCACTAGAAGGGTCTCTTAAGATCAAATCCTTGGGGTGACTTATAGAGTATCTCCAATCTCTAGGCAAAGTGTGTGAAGGTCCAACCCTTTCATCCAAATCAAAATTTTCTACTCCTTGGGTGACTTCTCCTACTCCTTCATTACTTTGGTGTTCTACCCCATTCCCCAAATTTCTTACTCCACTAGAAATCTCTCCAACCTCATCATCATTTTCAACTCCATGTTTGTTAGGATCAGACTCATCAAAAACTATATGGGTTGTCTCTTCCACCATCAAAGTTCTCTTGTTAAACACCCTAAAAGACTTCCCAATACTAGAATATCCCAAAAATACTCCTTCATCAGATTTAGGATCAAATTTTCCCAAGAGAGACTTTCCATTGTTGTGAATAAAAACCTTACAACCAAAGACATGAAGGTGGGAAAGATTGGGTGTCCTACCCTTAAGGATCTCATAGGGTGTCTTTTCTAATTTGGCTCTAACATTCACCCTATTCAACACATAACAAGCTGTGTTAACCACTTCAGCCCAAAAGTATTTTAGAAGTGAATACTCAGCAAGCATGGCTCTAGCGGCTTCCACCAAGGTCTGGTTCTTCCTTTCAGCAACCCCATTCCGCTGAGGGGTCATAGGAGCTAAAAAATTGTGGCTAATCCCCTTGTCATCACAAAAATTTCCAAATCTTTCATTCTCAAACTCTCCCCCATGATCACTATGGATGGTCAAAATCTCACAACCTAGCTTTTTCTGAATCCAAGTAAAAAATATTTTAAACTCTTCAAAAGACTCATTTTTTTGTGAAAGAAACATAGTCCAAGTGAACCTAGAGTAGTCATCAACAATCACAAATCCATTGACTTTCCCTCCCAGGCTAGCAGTGCTAATGGGTCCAAACAAATCCATGTGAAGGACTTCTAAAGGTTTAGAGGTGCTAATGTACTTAATGGGGTGAAAGATGGAGTGGACTTGCTTTCCTAGTTGACAGGCATCACAAAGGTGGTCTTTTGAAAACTTAAGTTTGGGGACACTTCTAACTAGGTCTTTTTCGGTCAATTTCCTAAAGAGTTTTCATACTTGCATGACAAAGTCTCCGGTGCCACAACCAAGAATCATCAATCATAGTTTTTAAGCAAAAAGAAGCAGCACACTCAATGTTATTTAAATCAAGCATGTAGACGTTGTTGATCCTCTTTCCCTGCAAAATAGTGTTGTTACTTAAACTTACAATGCATGAATTTGCAAAGAATTGCACGATGAATCCTTTGTCACAGAGTTGACTGATGCTGAGCAAGTTGTGCTTCAATCCATATACAAGCAAAACATTTTCAATCATAAGGTTCTTAAAATTACCAATTATACCTGTGCCTATCACCTTCTTGGTGGTGTTGTCTCCAAGAGTAACCTTGCCTCCAGTCCTGGACTCTAGTACAACAAACTGGTTGGCATCACCAGTCATATGTTGAGAGCATCCACTATCCAGGTACCACATACTCGCATGAGGCCTTTTGTGAGAGCCCTCTTGTAAAATTATCAAATGTTAGATTTAGGAACCCAAGCAGGTTTGGATTCCTTCTTATGAAGAGTAGAATGCAATGCATGTGTGGTATGCTGTGGGTCATGCACCTTAGGTCTCCACACCCAATGTGTACTATGGTGTTTTGTGCAAGTGTGTGAGATGTGTCCTAGCATGCCACATGAAAAATATCTAACTCCAGGAAAAGGATTTCTTAAGTGATTTGAGTTATAATGCCTCTTCCTAGGTTTTGATAATTGATCAAAAGTAGGTGTCATACTAGTTTTCTTACATGTTTCTAATTCATTTTGAATCTTCAAATTTGTGCTTTTTAAGACCTCATTTTCAATCCTCAAATTTTTCTTCATCTCTTTAGACTTCTTAAAATCAGATTCAAGTGATGTGTTTGAAACTTTTAATGCATCATGCTTTTCAACTAATTCACAATGATTTTTATTTAACTCGTCAAATTCATCAAGTAAAGTCATATGATTTGAATCAATCATTTGATGGTCTTTAGTCAAAATTTCATGCTCTTTTTGTAGGTTCAAAAACTCTAATTTCAAGCTAGCATGAGTTTTCTTTAATTTCCTATATGATGCATGATTTTTTTCTAAAACTTCAAGAAGTTGATCGTAGGAAAGTTCACATACCTCTTCTTGATCAGGATTGTCGTCTGCCATCAAGCACAATTTTGATGTCTCATCTTCTGGTTCCGTCTCTGATGAGTCCAATGCCGAATCCGCCCAAAATGCCTTTTCTACTCTCATTTTTCCTTCCTTAGCTTAGGTTTCTCATCACCCTTTCCTTTACTTGAGTGATCTTTAAGTGTCGGGCAATCAGTTCTCACATGTCCTAGTTTCCTGCATTCATAACAAATAACATCAGAAGATCCTTTAACATATTTATGATCCTTACCTTTTCTCCAATTTTGATGATGATTTTGTTTCTTCCTTAGAAAGATTTTGAATTGCCTTGTGATGAAGGCAACTTCATCGCTTTCAGACTCGGAAGATTCAGAATCTGATTTGTGCGCCTTTAGTGTAACTATTTTCTCCTTCTTATTCTCACCTGCATCAAGATTTCTTTGATTCACCCCTTGCTCGTAAGAAATGAGTGAGCCAAGTAAGTTATCAATTGAATAAGTGTTCAAATCCTTAGATTCAGTGATTGCAGTGATTTTAGCATCATATGACAAAAGCAAGCATCTCAAAATCTTATTTACTTTCTCATAGTTTGAAAGTTCTTTTCCTAATGCATGCAGTGAAGTAACTATATGAGTAAATCTAGTATACATGTCAGAAAATTATTCATGAGGTTTCATACGAAAAAGTTCGTAGTCATGCAAGAGAAATTTCAAACGGGATTGTTTAACTTCATTAGTGCCTTCATAGGTGATACATAACTTATCCCAAATTTCTTTACCAGTTTTGAAAGTAGATACACGCATGTAATTCTCAGATTTTAAAGCACAGAAAAAGCTATTCAAACATTTTGCATTCAATTGAGCAAAATCTCGTTCATCAAAAGTCCATTCGATAAAAGCAACTTAAGTTTTAACACCATTAATTTCACGAGAAAGTGGAGAATAACCTTCTTGAATAAGCATCCACATGCAATAATCAGTAGATTGTAAAAACGTTGACATGCGGATTTTCCAAAAGTCAAAAGGTAGGTTATCGAATAGGGGAGGTCGGGTAATGGAATAGCCTTCCATAGTGTTATGATTCCCAAGGTTAGCCATGGATCAAAATTAAAAAGTTTTTAAACTTAAATTTTTTAATCCTGCTCTGATACCACTTGAAAGTTCGTTAGGGATGTTAAGCCCTATGAACTTAGTCCCAAGCTAACCAAGAGGGGGGTGAATTGGTATTTTAAAAATTATTTTCACAAAGAACAAAAGTCACATAAACCAAAATCACACCACGAGAAAAATAAATGCGGAAAATTAAAAGTGCGTAAGCAAGAAAATAATAACACAGAGATTTATAGTGGTTCGGTCAACTTGACCTACGTCCAAACTTGGAGGCACCCTCTAAGTATTGCACTACAAAAGGTGACTCTCGTTTAGCCCCCACGACTAGGCGGAGAAGCCCTCACAAGAACCTCCTTTTTGCCACCCCGGCAAGGCAGAGAACCTATCTCCTTTTGCTTCCTCCTGAAGCTGGCAGAGAACCAACAACCAGATGCTTGCTCCTTACCTCTACCGACCCTTCCACAGACGAAAAACTCTAGATGAAGAAGAAGCAGAGCGATCCTTGAAGCAACCCTTATGAATCCCCTCACAAGCTCCCCCTCACAAGATCCTCTCTCTCTCCCTCTCTCTCTCCCTCTCTCTCTTTCAAAGGAGCTCATTAATTGCAAGTTGCCGACATTATCTTCCAGGCCGATATGGACATCAGCTTGGCCGATCAGTACAAAACTCAGAAGATCGGCTAGAGCATCACCCTGAATACAAAACTGGATGATTGAAAATTAGCTTGATCATTCAGGCCGATCTTACGATTGTCTCGGTCGATCAGTTCAAATCAGAGGAAAATCGTCCTGATCATCGCCCTATTTACAAGCTGGCCGATCCCGATCGTCCAGGAGTAACTAAGGATTTTGAATATATCATCCTGGCCGATCCTGCTATCGTCCAGGATGATGTGATCGTATCAATCATCCTTAATTACTCCGTTGATTTCTCGATCAATTAAGGCATAATTTATGAATATCGTTCAGGCCGATCAATGATCATCCTGGCCGATTATTTAAAAATACAGTATACCTTAATTGTCTATAGCGGCAACTTCTTTTTATCATCCTGGCAAATACATTTATCGTCCAGGGCGATCTGTTAATGATGGCTGCCTTAATTAAGAATCCATATTTAGACTTTATATTTTAAGCCTGATCGTCCAGGACGATGTAAATATTGTCCTGGCCGATATGAGTAAAAATAGAAATTCTAAGTCTCTCAAGTGTGTGTATAGGGTTACTTAGCATCAGTCTCTTTGACAATTACAAATAGACTCAAGAAGAGAAAATACAAAGCACAGATTGACTCAACCCTAGACCTACACAATCTTGAACTAGCTTCGTCTGTTCGTCCGATCTTCGATTCCTAAAAAGTTAGAAGCAACATGCAGTCCAAGAGAATCAATAGTGTTTGTCAATCATCAAAACATAAGTCATGAAAATAGATTTGCAACAATGACTACTCAAGGTTCACTTGGACTATATTTCTTACACATAAAATTGAGTCTTTTGAGGAGTTTAAAACATTTTCTACTTGGATTCAGAAAAAGCTAGGTTGTGAGATTTTGACCATCCATAGTGATCATGGGGGAGAGTTTGAGAATGAAAGATTTGGAGATTTTTGTGAGGACAAGGGGATTAGTCACAATTTTTCAGCTCCTAGGACCCCTCAACAAAACGGGGTTGCTGAAAGGAAGAACCGGACCTTGGTGGAAGCCACTAGAGCCATACTTGCTGAGTATTCACTTCCAAAATACTTTTGGGCTGAAGCGGTTAACACAGCTTGTTATGTGTTGAATAGGGTGAACATTAGAGCCAAATTAGAAAGACACCTTATGAGATCCTTAAGGGTAGGACACCCAATCTTTCCCACCTTCATGTCTTTAGTTGTAAGGTTTTCATTCACAATAATGGGAAGTCTCACTTGGGAAAATTTGGTCCTAAATCTGATGAAGGAGTATTCTTAGGATATTCTAGTGTTGGGAAGTCTTTTAGGGTGTTTAACAAGAGAACTTTAGTGGTGGAAGAGACTACCCATGCAGTATTTGATGAGTCTGATCCTAAAAAGCTTGGAGTTGAGGATGATGATGATATTGGAGAGTTTACTAGTGGAGTAGAAAATTTTGAGAAGGAAGTAGGTTACCAGATCATAGAAGGAGTAGGAGATGTCACTTAAGGAGTAGAAATTTAGATCTTGAGGAAAGGGTTGGACCTTCTCAGACCTTACCTAGAGATTGGAGATACTCTACAAGTCACCCAAAGGATTTGATCTTAGGAGACCCTTCTAATGGAGTTAGGACTAGACATGGACTAAGGAAGGAGGTGAACCACTCTGCCTTTATCTCAATGATTGAACCCACCAACATAAACCAAGCCCTTACTGATGAGTTTTGGATTTTAGCAATGCAGGAGGAATTGAGCCAATTTGTTAGATGAAGTTTGGGAGCTTGTAGAAAGACCTAAGGGATAAAGTGTAGTTGGGACAAAGTGGTCCTTTAAGAACAAAGTGAATGATTCATAAGTGGTGGTTAGGAACAAAGCAAGATTGGAAGCTAAGGGGTATAACCAAATAGAAGGGATAGACTTTGAGGAGACATTTGCCTCTGTAGCTAGATTGGAAGTCATTAGAGTGCTATTAGCCTTTGCATGTTATAAAGGATTTAAGCTTTATCAAATGGATGTCAAGAGTGCCTTTTTGAATGGGGAAGTAAAAGAGGATGTGTATGTAGAACAACCCCAAGGTTTTGAGAGTTCCCAATTTCCATATCATGTTTTTAAATTAAAAAAGGCTTTGTATGGTTTAAAGCAGGCACCAAGAGCATGGTATGAGAGGCTTAGCACATTTTTACTAGAAAGGGAGTTTGTTAAGGGGAGCGTAGACACCACCCTTTTTCTTAGAAAAATTGGAGATGATTTACTCATTGTTCATATTTATGTGGATTATATACTCTTTGGATCTCCTAATAAAAAACTTTGTGATGAGTTCTCTAAAACAATGAGTAGAGAGTTTGAGATGAGTATGATGGGGGAGTTGTCCTATTTTTTGGGATTTAGCAAAAAACAATTGGATGATGGAACCTTTCTTAATCAAACAAAATACATAAAGGACATTTTGAAGAAGTATGAGATGGATAAATCTAAGCTAATTAATACTCCCATGACTTCTAGTGCTCCATTAGATAAGAACCCAAGTGGTAAGTCTGTTGATCAGAAGAGGTATAGAGGCATGATTAGATCTTTACTCTACTTGACTGCGAGCCGACCCGACATAATGTTTAGTGTTTTCCTTTGTGCTAGATTTCAAGCCGACCCTAAGGAATCCCACCTAACTGCTGTTAAGAGAATTTTTAGATATATTTTGGGGACCCAAAGCTTAGGGATTTGGTATCCTAGACACAACACTTCTTTTGAGATTATTGGATTTTCTGACTCTGATTTTGCAGGATGCAAGGTGGATAGAAAACGTACTTTAGGAACTTGTCAATTTATAGGACAATCTTTGGTCTCATGGTCTAGTAGGAAGCAAAATTCTGGTGCACTTTCCACTGCTGAAGCTGAGTACATTGCTCTTGGAAGTTGTGTGGCCCAAGTCCTTTGGTTGAAACAATAAGTATTGGATTCAGGATTACCTGTAGGCACCATCTCAATCTTGTGTGACAACACTAGTGCCATATGCATCTCTAAGAATCTTATCCAACATTCAAGGACTAAGCACATTGACATTAGGCATCACTTCATTAGAGACCATGTGACTAAGGGGACATTGAGTTACATCATGTGACAACTAAAAATCAACTTGCTGATATCTTTACTAAACCACTGGTCTTCGACACTTTCAGCTCTTTAAGGACCAGATTAGGTGTGATTGACATAACTGCATAATCTTCTATTTGCTTAATTTATATTTTTTCCTTTTTCCGTTGCTTTTCATTTTTTGCTCTTTGTTTTCTTTTCTCTTCTTTTAGTTTTTGTTTAACTTGGTTGCTTTTTTTTCTTAATTTTAGCTTTCAAAATCATCGCTGAAATGATATCGTATGCCTTGTCTTTGCTTTTGATAATTTGTAGTCAATCTTTTACATCTCTTAATCTATTAGATTGGTAAAAATATTTTGTTGATTGTGTCTCTTTCTCTAACCTATTTTAGTGGCATAGTTTTCTTTTCTAATCAAAAATCTATTTCAAATTAAAAATTCTGTATGAAATTTAGATCGTTTCTAAAATTGCTTAAGCAAATCTATCTTATATTTATAATGCTTAAAGTCTTTTTATCACATCAAGATTCCTTGTTACTCTTGTCATTGGTTAATTGATTCTATTTTGTGGGTAGTTCTTCTCTATGTTAGAGAGAGAGCCCCTATTCTCTAATATCTAGAAGATATACTCACAACCAAGAACTTTTTAAGAGTTGTAAAAGAGAATGGAGTGTGCCAATGATGCCAACAAAAGATGCGCAATGACGCCAAATTGAAATATTATATATCAAAAGGCAAAAGATGTGCACAAGCACCAATCAATTGACAAGAGGCATAAAATGAGCCCTCTAAAAAGCAAGCTCCTCTCTCTTTTCAAATCTTTTAAAAACTTAGAAGTTTTTATATATCAAAGGCTTGATTTTGATTGTTTTGAGATTGTGACAAAATTACTTTGATTCATTATTCTATAAGATATTTTTTCTTAAACCAAGTAATGAATGGATTCTTGTTCCTCATATCCAATTGATGTTTTGAGTTAGGTCATTAATTTCAAAAGACGATTCTACCCTAAGAGAAAGTTTGAGCTAAGGGTAATCATGATCAGATATTCTACCATTCTTTGGATTATTGATATTGTTAACTCATTAACTCACAAGTTTTTAAAATCAATCACATGGAATACTACATCATCTTTATGCCTTGATAAAAAAAAATTATTGTGGTTTGCTTTTGGTTCCCTACTTTTTGAGATGTCAAAATGGGGAGTAGTTTTAGGATGTTTCTTGCACTTTCAATTTTACACTGCTATTTTTTAAATTTTTTGTCGTAGTGTTTTGCCATCATCAAAAAGGGAGAGATTGTTGTAAATTTCGATCTATGACCTATGTTTTGATGATTGGAAAACACTCTTACTTGACTTGGACTGTCTTTTACTACTGACTTTTCAGAAATAAAAAATCGGACGGAAAAAACGGAGCCAGCTCAAGATGGGGTAGATTTGGATTGAGTCAGTCTGTAATTTTTTTTCCCTCTTGAGTCAATTGTAATCTTTGGTGTGACTAATGCAAAGTAACCCTACACACACACACACACACACTTGAGAGACTTAGAATTTCTGTTTTTACTCAAATCGGCCAGGACGATATTTATATCGTCCTGAATGATCTGGCTTAAAATAGAAAATCTAATCAGGGGTTCTTAATTAAGGCAGCCGTCATTAGCAAATCGGCCTGGATGATAGGATCAAAACAGAAAGAAATTGCCACAAAAAACAATTAAGGTATTCTATATTTTTGGAAATCGGCCAGGACGATCTTGGATCGGCCTAGACGATATTCACAAATTATGAATTAATTGATCAAGACAATCAAGGAAGTAATTTAGGATGATTGATATGATCACATCGTCCTGGACGATCGCAAGATCAGCCAGGATGATCTAGTCAAAAAAGCTTAGTTACTCCTGGACGATCTGGATCAGATAGCTTGCATTCAGGGCAATGCTCTGAATGATTTTCCTCTGATTTGATCTGATCGCCCGGGACGATCTTAATATCGTCCTGGACGATCAAGCCAATTTTCAATCATCCAGTTTGCATTAAGGGCGATGCTCTGGCCGATCTTCTGAGATTTGTACTGACCGGCTAGGATAATTTCCATATCGTCCTGGACGATATAGTCGGCAACTTGCAATTAATGAGCTCCTTTGAAGTTCTTCTATTTAAGAGCTCTTGTTCAACATTTTTGTTGATCCTTAGCTGCTGTCTTGACCTGAGAAAACCTGAAGGAGAGAGAAAGAGAGAGAGGGAGAGAGAGAGAGAGAGGATCTTGTGAGGGGGAGCTTGTGAGGGGATTCACAAGGGTTGCACCAAGCATTGTTCCACTTCTTCTTCCCTAGAGTCTCTTTTCCTTGGAAGGTTTGAGAGAGGTAAGTTCCAGCAAGCGATTAAGGTTCTCTGTCTGCTTCAGCAGGAAGCAAAAGGAGGAAGGTTATCTGCCTTGCCAGGTGTGGCAAAAAGAGGTGTTTGTAAAGGCTTCTCCGCCTAGCTATGGGGGCTAAAGGAGAGTCACGATTGTAGTGCAATACTCAGAGGGCGCCTCCAGGGAGTGGATGTAGGTCGAGTTGACTGAACCACTATAAATCCTTGTGTTCTTATTTTTACTGCTTCCTCATTTATTTCTTCCACACGTCATTTCTTTGTGGTGATTTGGTTTGTATTTGTGCTTTACCTAAAGATTTTTTTAAATACCAATTCACCCCCCTCTTGGTTAGCCTTGGGCCAGTTCTGTAGGGCTTAACATCCCTAACGAACTTTCAACTTTAATTTTAGAAGGATCTATTTCTATTCAATAGTGTTGAACCAAAAAACATAAAAAATTCCCTAAAGGTACGTCGAATAGACACTTTAAAGGATTTGATTTTAAATTATATTGTCTTAATCTTTTGAAAATAATTCTCAGATTATTTAAAGAATTTTATCTTTTAGGACTTTTAATGATTAAATAATCGATATAACATTCCACTTGTCGGTGGATGAGTTTATCAAAGATTCTCAGCATTGCTTGATTATATATTGCACTATTAATGTTTTGTCTGAAAGGCATTACTTTATAACAATAAACTTCTATTGGTGTTCTAAAACTATAAGCTTTTTATCTTCAAGATCTATCCTTATTTGATTATACCCAGACGAACCATCTATAAAGGTGAATATTATATTTTAGGAAGCAATATCTACCATGAGTTTAAATATGAGTAGAAACTTATCTTTAGGATAAGCTTTAATTTGATCTTTAAAGTCAATGCAAACATAGATTTGATAACTTTTTTATTTATTAGAATAATGCTAGCTAACCAGGCAAGATATTTTTCTTTGCTAATAAAATCATCTTTTATAAGTTTCTTGACTTTAGTGAAAACCTGTTGCTCAATTTCAAGTCGCATATATTGGGGTACTTGTTTTATGGGAACCACATTGGGTTGGATCTCTTGTTTATGAATTATAAAATTTGGAGATAATTTGGACATTTCTCCATATAACCAAGCAAATCAATCTTTATACTTTGAGATCAACTCAGTTATTTTTTTGCCTCAACCTCATTCAATTATGAGCTAATAAAGATGAGATAAGGGTCTACTTTATAGCCTAAATTTAATTCCTTAACATCCTCTATCAGCAATTTAATTTTCTCCTTAAACTCAAGAGGTTAATCATTCATTTGAGAGTCATCCATATCTTCTAATGACTCTAAATAAAGTTCATTAAAAGATAATTTAACATTAGTTAAAAAGAAATTATTAGATTCTGGAGTATTTGTTTTTTCTAATTAAATATTATTCATCATAATCATCAAATGTATAAATAATACTAAATCTAGCACCTATTTTTCATTTATATATATGAGATTTAGTACTTCGAAGGTTTTCAATTTTTTGGGCTTCACCTTTAGTCCAAGTTGACAACGTGAAACCTTATTTAGCAAAATTGTTGACATAGTGTTTGATTGAAAAATGTAGTTTGAGAAAGTTTAATTTTATTTGGGAATTATTTAATTCTAAAATTTTAAAAATTTTGAAATCAAACATCTTATTATGAACAGTATATCACCTCGAAAGATGAACATATCGTTCCTTAATAGGTTCATATTGCAAAATTTTTTATTTATCCTGATTATCATAATCAGACTAAGGAATGACAACATATGATATCTAAAGATCAAAATGATGTTCAATCAAATGTTTGATTATAATAATTTAGATAAGAGATAATTAATTTTATAATCAAAGTCACTTTAGTAATTGATATATCTCTCCATAGAAAGAAGTTATCAAACACTGTTGATTATTTGAAAATGATGATATTGATCATTGATTTTTGAATTTCTCAAAGATAATTAATTGAGGGTTTTGAAAACTTTAATTTGAAAATTCAATATGGGTTACAAAATCTCCTATGAGTACAAGCCCTTATTGTTAATTACATCATAGGAAAATTGGAGTTTTCCTATGAATACTCTCGATTAAAATAGTGGTAGAAATTTTATTTAAGATTTCAAAGGTGGATGTCAAAGGAGGTAAGGGCTGAAATTTTTAAACAGGAATGATTCAATGTTGAGCACCTATTTTTGGAGTGAAAGGAAGAATGATAGGAGGTGTTTTAAGATTCTGAATTATTTTAAAAACACCCTAGCCTATCATAAGTGTTGGGCTTGAATTTGATTGAAAGAGGTATAAGTTTTTTTTTTTTTTTATAAGATGCAAAATTTGCATTAAAAATAAAGAAATAATAACCTAATACAAACTCGGAAGTAAAAACTAATAGATCTTTGATCAAGAGAAAAATGATCCGTATTGAAAGCATATTTGTTAACATTAAAATTATTATTTTTTAAATGAAGCCCATTGTTTCCTATTTTAAAACCGTTGAGATGCAGGGGATACCAAAGTTTGAAACAACCCAAGGGTTGGTTAGTATCCCAGAGTTCCCATCCGGTTAAAAAATAAGATCTAGTATCGATCCCATAAGCAAATATAATAAGTTTAAGAAACAAATACAAAGCAAAAAGGAAAAGAAAGCTATAAAAGATAATCAAAAGAAAATTACAAAAAAAACCAGGACAATCTCAAAACACCTAAGAATAACAATATTTGGTGTTTTAGATGTCTTTTCCAACTTCCAATTATGTAGTACCAAGAAAAAAAATTGGAAAATTCTTTGAACAGAATCTCCAACCTTCTGTATCTTACGACTTTGCTACTTGCAATAAGAATTTCGGGTAGCATATTACTGATAAGAATGGGAAGAACCTCTCTTTCTAAGACCAGGAATCCTCCTTATAGTTTGATCTTTCATTGGTCCTAGAGCTTGTAATTCCTTGAACAACTTGTGTTTAGGACCAGAAGAACCAAGCTCCAAAGAAGGAACAAGAGGCTTTTTTATTCTTCAAAAAAAAAAAAGATTTTTTTAATTTTAAACTGATTGATGAAGAGGGAGAAATGGTTTTAGAAAACCATCTTTTGTTCCATCATTAACAGCAATTATATCATCAGTCTTTGCTGCCTTAGTAGGAGTCAAAACTGAGTTATTCTCCTTCTCAAACTCCTCCTTATCTGCCTCCTTGTTAGCTTCCATAGTTTGCCGAAATTCAGGATTAGAATTTGGAATTTCCAAAATTACAGCATCCTAAGGTTGTTCCACGGGAAAACCAATAATTTCATTTCTATCTTCAATTATCTCATATTTCTCAACATTCCTAGATGGATTTGTTGGAGAAGAAACCGGTTTCAACTTCTCAACAACCTTTGAATTTTTCAATATATCATTTGAATTTTGAATAGCCGAACCCAACTTAATTTCAGTTATTATATCTTCCTTATCTGCTCCCAAGATATGAGGGGGTTATAAATTTGAATTTTGAAATCCCATAAATTCAGCATTCAATTGTTGATCCATGGAAGTAGCTTCATTATCTATTGGAACCACCAAATCAGATGCAACAATATCATATTTATTTTCAGCGATCAACACTTGAGATTGATTTTTTTGAAAAATAGAATTATGCTCTACCACCAACTCAACAACAAAAATTGAATTAAGGCCAACAACAACTTCATCTCCTTGATTTCAGCAACTACTGCATTTTGGCAAATGAAATCTGCATGGTTCAATTGATCGGCCTCAAAATTTGCTTCAACATTTTCTGCATCATACATAGGATCAGACACCATCTTACGCTCAATAGTATTCCAATCAACCATATCTTTTGGTTTTTCCTTTGCAGAAAAAACTTTAGAATTCGGTTTTTTTTTCGCATAATTTTTCCTCTTGAATTTTACATGCATCCAAGGTCCATAGGGATTGACAATATGAACTGAGCTAGAAGGAACATCTTTAAAATTAGGACAAACTGAATCAACATGTCCTATTCTCCCACATTTGAAATAAATTGAAGATAGATTTTCATACTCAAACTTTTGAAAAAATCTACCATGCAAACCTTCCACCCAAAATACCTGAAGGGAGTATAGAATTAAAATTTACCCAAATGCAGGCTCTGGCAAATTCTCTTCTCCCCCATCTGAACATATTACCATCCAACAATAAAGGAGTTCCAATTCTAGAAATAATTCTCATGATATTAGCTTCATCCCAGTATTGAAGAGGTAAGTGAGGAAGATGAACCCAGATTGGAGAAGAAACTCCCTCCAAGGAATTGGGACAGAAGTTAGGATACCACTTGTCTATCCCACAACAAAGCCTCCTACAAACCAAGGACCTTTATTAAGAACTTCTTCCATGGCTTCATGAGTTTGAAAGGAACATAGAAGCCAATCTAGACCAAGTAAGGTTATATGAAATCCTCCATACTTCATCCATTGCTTCCTCAATTCAAAAGCACATTTAGAAAAGGAAAGATTTTTCCCAAGAATTTTCACTACCAACGACTTACTCAAAACTTGAATATTTGAATTTTCTTTCTCCACATCAAGTTTAACAACATTTGCATCTTCCATCTCAACATGAATTTTATTCAAATTAATTTTAATGTGTGGTTTTTTGGTCCACACATTAGAATTATCCAATCTAGATGAAATAATTGGATTTTTGATATTAACAATACCATTGTCAATAATTTTATCATTCTTCAAAATTTTGATAAAACTGCTCCTTGAAGAAGAAGCCTCCTTGTCATTTGCTCCAGAGATACTAACTGATAAAGAATATTTTGGAAATTTATCAAAAACTGAAATTACCTCTTTCCCTTTACCTGACACTGGCAATAACTTCTATTTATCAATCAAACCTCCCTCATTGATGACAATAGGTTTTTTGAAAATTCGAAGATTGTTAGGGGAGATGCATTTGAAGGAGAATCTACCTTTTGAATCCAACATAATTGGACTCGCGGTAGAAAGAAGCGATTTGGTGATCCGGTCCTCCAAGGATGACTGACCACCTTCTTCCATCTCCAACTTTGGCACCCAAAATCTTCAAATGCTCCTTCAAAATACTCCTAATTTTGTGGAGCTTCTCTCTCTTCAAAAACCCCAATAGCTTACTTGAGGTGATAAGTAAAACTAAATTTAATCTTAATAATATTGAAAAGAGGTATATGTTTAAATGGTCAAATTTATTAGAAGGTTGGGATTAAATTCCTAGAGGTTGAGGTCTTATAGCCTGAGCCTGCCTCGAAACCTAAGTCTAAATTGAGTATTAAAAATCAATGACCTAAATCTAGAAATGCAATACAAATTTGGACTGGAGCCAGCGAAACCACCTAGGCACTTTAAAACCACCGGTCAAATTATGCAAGAGTGGTAGGAATATTATATTAAGATAAGTTTGATGAAAGTGAGGTCGACATCTAGAGCAGATCCTAATTGGCCTCTTAACATTTGTTGGGTATTTGAGGTCTAAGTAAATGCAATTAAAATTTAGACTCTTTTAAGTTTGTATCTAACGTAATGCATGCTAATTGAATCAATTAAATGCTTAAAATTTGAATGAAATTTTTTTAAAAAGGCTTAAAAATATGGTTTATCCTAAAGTAATACACAAATTCCCCTTGACACATCTGCACCCTCACAGGATAAGTGGTCTACCAAAATTCGTAGGTGGGGAGGTACTTAAAAAAGGAAAAGAAGATGCAACAAATATGCATATGAGAACTTCCATCGGTCACAGGCTAACTTCTTAAAATAAAAGAGTTTCTATGTTATCTTAAAAATTTTAATTTTGTTTAAGTTAAAAAAAAAGTTTATTCATACCCTCAATCAAAATACGTTATGCAAGATCACCAAAAAAAACTAAGAAAAGTAGGCAGATTCTAATCGCAAAGCAAACACATCAAATAATTAGATTAATAATAAAATTTAAAGTCCATGTGGCAAGTGCTACTTAATATTATATCCTAGAATTGCAGAAAAGTTAAGTACCTGGGCACCACTACAATAAGCCTTAATTTCTAATCCTAAGACTCAAGTGACTTTGAGAATGGGCCTTCTCTTTATCCACTTATATGTCCATCTATAACTCCTTGGATCATCAGGTCTGGATATCCAAATGAAATGAAACTTCCCCTTAAAAGGGGTGTTATCTTTCCTCTTAGGATATTTCAAGATCATGTTAATTTGGATCTCCAAATGGAGAGGGACTCTCCCCTAAGGGATGTCCCTTCCTCTTTAAATTCCAAATTGGATTTTCTCCCATTCTCATATTATCACTTTAAATATTTACAACTTAATTTTCATCAAATTACATTTGGAAAATAAAAATTTTAGACTCGATCCTGCAGGGTTATCCTAACAAATCAATATATAAATAATTCCAAGAAGTTATATATATATATATATATATATATATATTAATTAAAGCTTAATTATTTTTGCCCCCTTTAATCAATGCCTTATATGAGCATGGCCACCTACAAAAGATTGAGTTAGTATTAAATTCCCCTAAACTAAGCGTAGATCTAACACACAATCCAATCACATCAGAGGGTGCAGAAAATAAACAATCACAATAATAAATTTTCAAATAGTATGTAGTGAAAAGTATTAAAAATCTAGCACACAACAAAAAAGTAAATACCGGCCTAGCCTAAGACTAGATTTGGTTGTCTTAGTAAATTATCTAAAGAGTGTGAGGTAGGCTCTATGATTTGGATATATCCTATGAAGGGTAATTTATGAAAGTAGCTTGAAGTTTTGGTTATTTGAAAGGCTTAAGGGAAAATTTAATTTAATTTAAATATTAATGATTTGAAATTAATTTTAATATTTATTTTTAATTATTTGTTAGATACCACCTTTATTGCTCACTGAGGCCGTGAAGTTTATTTCATCTTCCTTGGGCCTAATTTAATAGCCTTGTAGGCCTAGGTTATCTAGTGGTACTCGGTATAGTTAATTGATTTGATTAGATTAGGGTTTGAAAGTTAATTAATTTTAATTAAAGTTGTTTGATTGCTAGGTTTAAGATTAATTAAAGATTTCTGGAGTTTTAAATTCATTTTTGAGTTTTTTTGGGATTTTATAGTTTTTTTTAATCATTTAATTGAGGGGTTAAAAATTGTCTATTTAATTAAAGTTGAATTTTGGAGATTTAATATTTTTATAAAATATAAGACCTTAAGATGAGTTGTGAGACACTATTTGGATTTCATTCTTTCTATATTTAGTTATGATGGTTTGAAGTTTTGACTTGATTTTAACTTAAGTTTAACTCTTTTATTGACATTTTCAACTTTGATTGAATTTTAGAGATTTGATATTTTTAATTTATACTATATTTTCATATAAGTTGAACGCCTTTGAGTTTGATCAATTTGGAATTTTTTGGAATTAGTTATGATTTTTTGAAGTTTGATAATTATTTGAATTTTTATATTATTTAATTAAGTGTTTTTTTATAATTTGAGTCCAGATGAATTCACAACTTCTTGAAATCAACTTCAAAGGTCAGGAATGACCTAATGAGAGATTTCTAAGTATTTGGAAAATTTCTAGAATCTTTAATTAATTAAATTAACTAAATAATCAATTTCACTTAAAATTAAATTAAGTTCATGTTTGTTGTCAAATCAAAGTGGTTTTATTTTTTGTTGATTAAGGTTTTAATTTTGGAGATTTTGAGGTATTATTTGTGTATTTTGGATTTAAAATTGATTTATTGGAATTTTAAGAATTTTTTATAGGTTAATTAAGGGTTTAAAATTAAAAAAAATTATTAAGGGGCTTAATGGCTTCAAAAATTAGTAAGAATAATTCTATGGGATGTATGTGCCACTAGGTTCAAGTGTTCAAAGTTTTGTGTCAAAATGATGTGTATCCTAATTTCTAGAATTTTTCTAAGTTTTTTAGATAAAGGTCATTTATTATTGTCCTTAATGATGTCACTATATTATGTAGGCTTGAAACAAAGTTTCTAACCCTTGGAAAAATATAAAGATGCACATATACAATCAATCCCTAAATCTAGCAGAACCCTACGACTAGGTGCTGTGTGTATCCTACACATGATCGAGACATAATTTGAATATTTGAAAATAAAACATAAATAATGAGAAATTAGCAATTTAATTACACATTCTCTAATCCCAATTGAATCAATTCAATCAAGTACAATCTCTAATTAAGATTTCAAGTCAAATTCAAAAAGTTCAAAATAATCTAGATGTGCATATAATTTTAAAATGAACTAATTTTAAAATTATATACATAAAATATAAACAATAATTTTAATAATTCAAAATAATTTCAAAATTTGCTCAAATAATTCTATAAAAGTGTTCTAAAAGTTTAAAATACACTAAAATATTTTTCTTAAAATTTTGAAAATATTTGGATTTATTAAATAATAATTAAAAAAAATATAAAAACTATATAAAAAAACTTTAGATATAGAAAACATTTTAAAACAATTTTAGTTTTAAATTAATGGGCTTGAAAATCTAAGTAATTTGATATATTACATGTGAATTTTGGCTTAAAAATGAATTTTATCATTTTTTAAATATTTTTTTAGTTTTAAAAAGAGAATTTAGAATTAATTAAAATTAATTTTGATTGATTTGGTAGCTGGGGATAGTTGTCGCACTCTGGTTGGAGGGTTTAAATTATAGTGGTGATACCTAATCATTGGAAATGAGTGGCACTGCCACCAATCATTGCCATCTGATTCAAATTATAACAAGCCCCACATGTAAATGACTTAACAGAGTCAGCAACGGGCTCCAACCATTCGATCCTCCGCTATTTTGATTGAACGGTTGAGGTCTCGATGGACAAAGATCCAATTAACTGCATAGAATAGACAATCGGATCTTTGTACGGGATAACCAAATACAAGTTGTTGATCATAGAATAAATGATTTTGATCTCACACAGTTCAACCAGACCCCGAACTGACCCCTAGACTCAAAAACTCATTTGTTCTTGAGATCAGATGAATTTTTTGGCTTGAAATTTTGAAATAAAGATGAATTCATGAACATATTTAATGGGATATTTAATAAACAACTCAAAAGGCTATTAATAAAAAGCTAATTTAATCTAAGTGTCTTAAACTAGGGTTTAGATTTTACATTGATTTAACTGATGGTTTGGACCATTTAAGAGCTCTCTAAATTTGTAGATTGTCCACGTTTAATTTGCTAGAAGACTTCTCTAGCTGAAAGTACCTGGATCGATCGGTTCAAAGGTTGGACGGACCTTAGCTTAAGCTCACTGGAATCTGGTCACTAACGAGCTTTAATCGGCCGGGTTATGTTTGAAATGTGTGAAGGGATGTTTTGAGAGCTCAAACAAACTCTCAGTTGGTTTGGAGGAGGCTTGAGAAGTGAGAAAAGGTTAGATGGAGAATGATGAATCATTCCCTTCATTTTCCCTATTCAAATGACCCCTGGACAAATGGATGGCTAAGATCAAATGTGGGAGCTCCTAGATGGCTGCCACCTACGCTAGGGTTTGTTGTAAAGATGGGAGCAAAGATAAGGTAAGGACATCATAGGTGGTCTCTTGGACCTTTTAGAGCATGTGGATGTAGTCCAAGCCATTTGATCTTGATCCAATGGCTTAGAAAAAGCTTAGAAATGTTCTGGAATGACTCCAAACATTTATAGAGGCTTGGATTAAAGGGAATTAAGTTTAAGATGGGTTTTGACTAGGTTTGACCACTTCTTAAGCTTGGTTTGACAATTTGACTGGTCCAATGCCACATGGAAGCTGAGGTGGCATGGGAGGGTGTTTGACTTGATGGAGATGATTTGAAGAAGGTTTTAATGTTCAAGGTTTATGGTTTAAATGCATACACAATCATGAAGAGAGGTTTGACCAAGTCAATTTAAGTTGAATTGGTTCAACTATCCATGACTTAGTTTATATTGAGCTTAGATGTACCTAAGCCATATTATGGGATTGGGTTAAAGGCTTGAGATGAGCTATTAGACTTGGTTTAACCATTGCTTAAGAGTTAACCAAGTCAACCATTACTTACGAGTTGACTAGTCAACTCTACATCAGTGAGGGATGTGACTAAAGGAGTTTGAATGGGTTTGATGAGGTTTGAATATGCCTTAAATTTGATTTAACACAAAAGGTGTTTAAAGGTTGATTAGATCAACCTGGGTTGACTTGGTCAACTAGGTTGGCCCATGATTTGAGTTTGACCTGAATGGGTTTGACATGATGAATGGGGTTTGGTAGAAGTGCTTTCAAGGATTAGAATGATCTAGATGGTCAAAATAACCATTTAGACCTTTAATTGGTCTTTAGGTCAACCTAAGTTGACTTGGTGAACCAGGTGGACACAGAGGCTAGGTCTAAGCTCAACAAGCTTAAATTGATATTTGAAACTTACTAGGGAAGGTCCCAAGCAATTTGAAAGTCTTTTGATTTGAAATGGTTATTCAAACCCCTAAGGGGTATTTTGGTTAAAAGGTGTAGACCTGATTAATCAGGCTTAACCAGGGTCAAGGATTGAGTCCATTGCACTCCTAGTGGAGATTAGGATGCATTGGAGGAGGTTTCAAGATTTGATTTGAGAAGGCCAAGTTAAAGTTTGGAGAAAACTTCAAAATTTTCCTTAAGGGACATTTTGGTCAACTAGGGGTCAAAGTGGGTCTAGAAAAATGCAGTTTAATGTTCAATAGGAAATAATCAAGCGTCTAAAAGTGATTAGAGACTTTGGATAAAGCTCTAAGTTCAGGATCCACTGGGTGGTAGGTCAAGTGGCGTAGGCTATAAATATTTGAAGGTTTTATAGCCTTTGGGTTTCAATTTGGTTTCTGGGGTTAGAGACCTTAGAATGGGCTCAAATTTGGAGGGTTGTCTCTAAAGACATACCCTATCAATATGCAATAAATAGACTCTAAATCAGAGGTCATTTGATTGGGTTTTAAAGTACTTGAAAATTCAATGGAAAAGACATTCAGGACTTAGCCTTTTACCCATGAATTTTGGTTTAAAATTCTAGGTTTGATTTAGAATTTTGATTTGATTGCTTGATATTGAATTAACCTTATCACTCATAACCATATAGGTGATTATGAATGATTATATAGGATTAAAGCTTGATCGGAGGCATGATCATGGTTTGAATTACAGTTTGGATCTTGAACTCGACTAGGTTAAAGTCTACATGGGTTTGAAGTTTGAATCGATTGAAGTCTAGATTGGTCTAAGATTTGAATTGATCAGAAGTCTAGATTGATTTGAATCTGGACCGATCCTAGACTCTAGAGGGACTCTAAGATCTAGAATCTGGAAGAGTTCTAAGGCTTAGATAGATCCTAAAGTCTAGAATCTAAAAGGATCGTAGAGTTTAAGAAAATCTTAGAGTCTAGGGTCTAGAGTAGATCCTAAGGTCTGGAGTCTAGAAGGATCATAGGGCCTAGAATAGATCCTAAGGTCTAGATTTTAGGTGGATCCTAGAGTCTTGATTGATCTAAAGATTTAATTGATTTGGGGTCAAGATCGATCCAAGTGACCTCATATAAAAATGAGGTCAACACATAGTTAGAATAAAAGTCAAAAGGAAGTTCTATTTTTAATGTTTGAATGAATTATCAAGGGATACATCATCATTTACACTTTTTCTCATAGAATGTTTAAAGGTATTAGTTTTAGACTCTACATTTAGAGTAGGAGAGACCTTAACTACCAACCCAACTATATTTTTTTGAGATAATGAGGTTAGAGTGACATTCTCTATATACATCCTCATTATGGTTTTCTTTTATAGTAATTCTGAAATTTGTCTATTTAACAACTTTCATATGCACTCAGCTTGTTTATTTTTTTAAAACACATATGATTTATTCTTTGAACCAGATTCTAAATCAATATCTATTACATGAAATTTTATTGACTAACTTTATTATTATGTTTTTAATTTTACCATCCTTGACCTCTCTCTCTTGATTGTTGAGCCGTTCTATTATATCTTTATGAAAGAGGGGTAGGTGACCAATGAACATTGTGTTTGAAGTTAGAATGCTTTTCTTTCATCTTTTATTTCTTTTTTTCCTACTTCTTTTACTTAATTTAGTACTAGTTTAAGATTTCTAGAGAAAATTGTCTACTTTTTAAGCAGATAGTATTTGGCATCTTCAAATATCAACTTCATTAATAAAGAAAAGTTTACAAATCTCCCATAATGTAGTTATTATTACCCTCATAGTAATATTTAATACATTAATATAGGTAGGAAGGCACCATTCTATATTCATGAAGCCACCTTTATTTCTTCTGGAAGAACTTGAGCCTCATAAATACTCAGTTTCATAGATAGTTTTTTGAGAAGAGCCAAAATATTATATTACATTTTGAGAATGTTTGAATTAGCTACATCTTAATCTGATTGAGGTTGTGTTAAAGTTTTTGGATTATTATAGACTTTTTTCCTTTATAAGGAGCAGGAATCTTTAGTGGCAGAACTTTACCACTATGGAGGTTTTCTTGAACTACCTTTTTTAAGGAGGAAGTTACAAGCTCATCTTCTTCTTTATTGTGTCTTATCTTTAGACTTTCATTAAGAGATTTGTCTGAATCATACATCTCAATTACTATACTATTAGGATCACCCTGAACATTAAGGATATGATAATCACTATTAGAAAAAACACTGATGAGATTCTTCTAATTTATTTAAATTTATTTTAGATTTTTAAGAATTACTTCCATTTGAAGTATTTTAGCTAGTATTTAAAAAATAATCATTAGATATAGGTAGAATTTACATTAAATATTTTTTAATTACCTTGTATGGCCGAGGAGGGAAAAAATAGAAAATATACAATATAGGTGGTATATGATCTTTAGATGCTCCATCAGTAGAGATTACAATTTTTTTATATTTCAACTTTTATTTATATAGTCCTTCAAAATTGTGGAAGACTAATGAGTTAATCTTTTCTTGAGTTCTTTAGCAGGAACTTTATTTTGGACCCCTTCCTCGAGAGCTACTAGATCAACCTAGATGGGACTTTGAACTACAAGAGGTATATGAGTAGATAAATAATATAGTTTATTTAGAATAATTTTAGAAGAATGTAATAAATCTATATCCCAAACATCATCATGCTTTTAAATTAAAGAGGGCGTAGAAAGCTCACCTAGCATGCATTTAGCTAATTGTTGACCTAGATCACCTAAATACTCCTTGGGTATCACAACTTCCTCATATTTAATATTCCTTTTCCTTTTAATCCTTTCCTTGAAGGTTATAGGATCTTCAAGTTCTTGATCTAGCTTTTGGTGATATGATCAATCATTGGGTTCCCTCAATTTAACATGTCTTCCAGCCTTCTTGGGTCAGGAAGCTTGAACTCAAATTTCTTGAAGAGATTTCTAAACAAATATTTCAATGACTTCCCTTTTGAATGAATAGGTTTATTTTTGAGAGCTTCAAACTTCTCTCTGTTCTCTTCTAGAGTGAGATTAGAATAAAGTCTTAATTATTCATTCTAAAATTTACTAAATTAATTATATTGAGAAGGATGAACTAGATTTTCTTTTGAAATGTTTATAGCCTATTTTCCTTTGTCAATTATTGACACTGACTTGAACATTTTCTCTAAAACCTTTCATGGTTACAATTTCTTTATCTGTGCTCCAAACTAGTCTTTAAAGAAGAATAATTGAGAAGCTTTTTCTAGGAGATTTGAGATTTACTTAATAGTTTTTCAATATTTTTATAGTGAATCCTTTTAATGAAAAAGGATACTAGGCCATGTATATTCTTAAGGAGAATTTCTATAATCTTTTTCTCTTAAAGTTGAGGCTCGTACTTCTTATTGAGATTCCTTTATCTTTGAATGTAGCCTATCAAAGTTTAACTAGATTTTTTATTTTTTGATCACTAGATCCCTGACGATCACATGGAGACGTACTCCAATAAAGGTACAGACTGAACCATTTGGCAACTCTACATAACATTGAAAAGCTACCTCTTATAAACTACTAACAAAGTGCTTGAATAATAATGTATCATTGTCTTATGCATTGGAACTTTTGGCTTTGAATTATGCTAAGTCTTATTTAGAGTTTTAAGTACAATTGAAGTTTTTGAATAGAGGTGGAATGAATCCTTTATAATAAGGAACAAAGTCGTATTCTTCCAGGTAGGGTCCAACTCTTAGAACGGATGAAATACCTTGAGATTATGCCTAAGCTTATTTTATTTGCTAATATACTAGTTGCTTTATATTTACTAAGTGTGCAAATTATTTTGACTTCAAGACTCTAGTTTGATTTTCTTTTACAGATTCCATCTATTGATTGCAGTATTGAACAGACTATATAGAATTAATTGAGAATCAAAAGCATCATTCACCTCCTCAACCCTCTATAGCTAGACCATCCACCCAGTCTGAAGAAACACCCACCACAGATCGCCTCCTCAAGGTGACATGTATGTAATCAATGTTTTATATTACTCAGATATTTTTAGAGGTAGTGTTTTAAACCAAATTTTTGGGCAAGTTTCATCCGTTAAAGTAGTCCACACACAAAATACAAGAAATCATATGGAGCAGGTCTGATGCTTTATATGTTTATTGGAATAAAATCTAAAAGGAAGTGAATGATATGTAGTTTAGGGTGTTTGAGGTTAGTGAGTATCAGTGATAGTAACATCTATAAATTTTAATTAAGCTAATAAAAAAATTATATTCTAATTTTTTGATATACAGAAAGATTTATATTGGTTGTTATAACACAATGCAAAGATAAAAACAAATTTAAGAAATGTAGATCAACTTGCTGAGGAGTGTAAATAATCTTATATTTTATATATTAAATTGATAATGAAATTGTATTACTTTAGTTATATTGTACATGAAAAATATAGGAAAAGCATGGAATTCTAAGTAACATACAGTGTTGCAACATCAGGCTATACCTTTGCAGTGCCATCAATAACACCCTCAGAGTACCCAATATAGATATACTAGTGCCTAGTCTTTATTTAATTACATCGTAACATTAGAGGATTCAACACTACAAAGCCCTATCTCTATATGCATAGTGTTGCAGTGTCAATTTCTAGCACCACCAAGCCCAGGGGAGTGCCATGTGGACACCATAGTGCTCAATGATTAGTAGTGCCATAGTGTTAGTTATAACCAATCAGGAAATGATTTGCTTGTGAAGTGATTCATTGATTCATTAAATAGTGGGTCCACCGCTACATTTGTTCATTTTATAGGCATCACAACATAAGTGTTTAGAGCGTCGTAAAGCTAGAGTCTATTTTTTGTATTTTTTTATGAATAATTTATTTGTAATGTTAGTAGGAGAGTTTAGTCACTTAGTTAATTTCAGTCTTCATAGTGCTTCTCTATAACTTTCTTATGAGTAATAATTTAGGGAACTCATGGAGCATTAGATCCACTTCGAAAGGTGTTTTATCAATGTTTATGAAGTAATTCTATAAGTTTAAGGAGTGTAAAGGAAGATCATTAAGCCCATTCAATATTATCTTTTCTTATGTACTTTCTTTGCTTAAGGTAATTAAAAAAGTAAGTTTTGGTCACTTATTTTTCTTGTCTGGCCAAATTCTCTAATTTTGGATTAATGGTGTAGAAGGAATGTCGAGTACTAATAAATTCTCTTCATCAATAATTTATTGATACTTTTAATATATCAGGTCTTCATTTAATGCATATAGTGGCCATATATGTAGTTAATATCAGTTGTAATGTGGTTCCTAAGAATAAGAAAGTAGGCATAATAAGTTATATTAGATTGGTATGATGCAAGCATTGACAAAGTGCTTGAATACACCAAATTTATAGAGTTGAATTATAATGAGCGATTGTTTTAACAGTACATGCTTTACTTACTATTCCAATATTTTCATAGAGGGGTAGACTATAGGAGTTTAGAGTGGTATTGAGGTTGAAAGGTTTAATTTATCCTTTATCTCTTCATGCTCAACTGAGCGGTCTATGATGCATATGCTATGAATAGTACCAATATAAATGAGAATCATTATGAAATATATTGTATTTACATTCCATCATTCCTAAATATTTTATCCAAATACTATTTCATTTAATTTTTTTATTTTAAATTAAGTGATTGAATCTCCACCTAAACTTGATTTTATTAAGAAGCATAATTATTATAATTTTAATAGACAATACTAGTATTTGTAAGTAAATAGTCTTCCTCATTAGATCAATTACTTGATTTAGCATGTATATTTACATATATTAAGTGCTATTATATATATATATATATATATATATATATATATATATATATATATATATATATATATATATATATATATATAATTTTTATATCAAAGATAACCTAAGCATTATTTAAGGACTAATAGAGCCCTAAATTATTTCACAATTCTTTAAGTTACTCCCCCACCCCAATCAATTTTTCAGCATCATTATCAGAAAAGAATTTCTAAAGGTTTTTTCTTGAGTAGATTTAAAATAGAATATCTGGAGTGTAATTTTAGTAGTAATTGACCTAGTGAGGGGATTGTGACTTTGGGCGATCAAGTCATTAATAAGAATACACGTTTTAGATATCTTGGATCTATTGTTCAGAGTGACGGTGAAATAGATGGGGATATTATTAGTAGAATTCAAGTTGGATGGTTAAAGTGGAGGAATGCATCGGGCTTGTTATGTGATAGAAATGTACCCCTCAAACTTAAGGGAAAATTTTATAAGATGGTAGTGAGGCCTACAATGCTTTATGGTGCCTAATGTTGGCCATTAAAAGAGAAGAATAATACTAAGTTAAGTGTGGCAGAGATGAGGATGCTTAGGTGGATGAGTGGCTTTACCCTTAGAGATAGGATACAAAATGAGCATATACGTGAAAAGGTTGGAATAACTCCAGTAGAAGATAAGATTAGAGAGAGTCGCCTTAGATGGTTTGGTCACATAAAAAGGCGGCCTTCCGATGACCCGGATAGGAGAGTAGAGGTATTAGATTTAACTTGTGTTAAGAAAAGTAGGGGTAGACCTAAAAAGGCTTGGTTAGAAAATATTAGGAATGACCTTTCTTTATTAGCTTTAAATGAGAATTTGACTTTTAATAGGACATAATGGAAAAAAAGGATTCATGTAGCCAACCCCACGTAGTGGGATAAAGGCTTGTTGTTGTTGTTGTTGTTGTATTGTCAGAAAAGAATTTATTTTATTTGTAAAGTTTACTATATTATTGAATCAATTAAAAAAGTATTCTAACAATATTCTTTTATTCTTTTATTTTATTTTATGGATTGTACAATTGTGGTTAAATGCTTAGTTAAAGACTTAGATAATTCTAGACCTCTTAAAAATTTTACAAATCCTATGGTAGATGGAATTTGTCAGAGCATAAATAGACTTGTCGTCGAAGCTAATAACTTTGAATGAAACATGTATTCATTCAAATGGCACCAAAATGTCAATTTGGGGGAACTTCCATTGAAGATCCTAACCTTTAGCATGTTTATTCAAAATTTGAGCAATATTTAAGTATAATGGTATTAGTGATGATGCCATTAGACTTAATTTATTCCCATTTTCTCTAAGAGACAAGGTAAAAATGTGGTCAATTGTTTTACCCCTAGTCTCTAATACTATATGAAATGAGATGTCCACAAATTTCTAGAAAAATATTCCTCACCTTCTAAGACTGCCAAACTTAGAAATAATATTATTTCTTTTACTCAGTTAGAAGGAGAAACTATTTATAAGAGTTGGGAGAGCTTCAAGGAGATGCTTAGAAAGTGTCCGTGCTCTCACCGTACCTTACCTGAATGGTTGATAATTCAAACTTTTTATAATAGATTGGTATGATCTTTTAGAGCCTGCTGATAGGGTGAATCCTAAGAGAGTGATAGGAGTCTATAAAAATGATTCTTTATCTATTTTGACTGCACAAGTTACAATAATATCAATAAAGTTAGGCACTTTAAGCTTAAATTTTTATTCATCTTTACATTTAAAAGATAAAAGCTCAATGGAAGAGAATGATATCCAAGAGATTAAAAATATAAAATTGACTGGAAGATAAAACATTCTCTATTCAAATACATATAATCCAAGTTGGAAGTATCACCCCAATTTTAGTTGGTCTAATAATAATGGTGGAAATCAATAGAATTTTAGTCAAGATAACAAAGGAGAAAATTGGTATAATCAAAATCAAGCTAATAATTATCCAACACCAACTTATCCTCTTAGATTTAATCAATACAATTAGTAGGGAACTAGAAAGACACCACTAGAATATGCCGTCATGTAATTGGGAACTCAATTGCAAAACCAAGCCGCTTCAATGAAAAACTTGGAAATTTAATTAAGTCAGCTTGTAATTTTTATTAGTAGGCCCATAGTATCCTTACCTAGTAACACTAAAGTTAATCCAAATGAAAAGGAAAAAGATACCCAGTAGACCCAACTGAAGAGTAGCAATCTTCCACCTTAGCCAAATGAAATATCTATTACGAATCTGATTCCAGGGAATAGAATTTTGATGATAACAAACACTTCTGTTTCTCTACAACTGCCTTAGATACTAACATTTCAGGTCCATAAGATCATACTACAATTGAACCAGCTTAATATTGAGTAGATTAGGACTGAGTTAGTTTGTAATGTACAACATGTGTCTTTTATCTTTTCTTGAGTCCATTGTAACATTAAGGGTTATGATGTTAAGTAACCTTGAACACACACACTTGGGGGAAAATTTCTAACTATTTTAGAGTTTTTTTATTTTTGATCACATCATCCAAAATGATTCAAAAATTAGCTTGGACGATCAATTAAAAATAGAAACCCTAATTAGGGAATCCTAATTAAGACAGCCGTAATTAAGTGTATTGCCATGGATGATATTTGTATAGACCGAGATGATAGGATCAAATCAGAAAGAATCTTCCACTAGATCTATTTAGGTATCTTTTATTTTAGCACATCATCTTAGATGATGCAATATAATTTTGTCTAAATTAATCTGGTCATTAAGGAAAGTAATTAAGGTTTGATTGCTCGATCATATCATCTTGGATGATCACAGGATCGGTTGGGACGATCAGTTCACAAACCTTAGTTATTCCTGGATGATCAAACATCAGCCTGCTTCTATTGAGGGCGATGTTCTAGATGATATGTCCTAAATTGAACTAATTGTTTAGGATGATCATGAGATCGGCCTGGATAATCAAGTTATTTTTACATCGTCCAGACATCCATTCAGGGCGATGTTATGAATGATATTCAATGATTTGTACTAATCTTACAGGATGATACTATCATCCTAGAAGATATGAACAAAAAACCTTATGATTGTCCCAAATCATCCTAGTTGATTGAAATAAATTTGTACTAATCATACAAGATGATATTCAGATCATCCTGGGCGATAAAATTGGTTTGTTGCAATAAAGAGCTATTATGAAGCTCTTCTATATAAGACCTCTTATTTTACCTAAGAGAGCATCTTTTGCTATTTTTTTGTTCTGAGAGAGCCAAGAGGAGAGGGAGAGCAAGGGAGAAAGAGAGGATCTTATGAGGGCGAGTTTGTGAGGGGTTTTCACAAAGGTTGCTCCAAGCAAGGATCCAACATCGTCTTCTCCTATCATCATTCCTAGTTCCTTGGAGGTTCTAGAAAGGTCTATTTTAGCATCTGATCGAGGTTCTCTGCCTGCTTTAGGAGGAAGCAAAAGGAGTTAGGTTCTTTGCCTGCTTTTGGAGGAAGCAAAAGGAGTTGGGTTCTCTTCCTAATCGGGGTCGATGGAAAGGAGGTTTGTAAAGGCTTCTCTGCCTTGCTGTGGGGCAAAATGAGAGACATTGTGTTTAGTGAATTACTTGGAGGAGAGGCTCCGGGGAGTGGACATTGGTCAATTTGACCGAACCACCATAAATTTCTGTGTTCTTTATTATTGCTTCCACATTTAATTTTTTCACTTTTATTTCTTTGTGGTGAAACTTTGGTTTAAGTTTGTGCTTTTGCTTAAAGAATTTTTAAAATACCAATTCACCACCTTCTTGTTTAGCCTTTGGACTAGTTTATTAGGGCTTAACTTACCTATCAAACTTTCAATATTTAGGTAAGTAAGGCTGAAGACTTAAAACATAGCGCTTTTGGGAGGTAACTCATGTGTGTGTTATGTTAGTACCCTTTATGTTATGAATGTTATATCATGTTTTGTGTTGATCATATATTGTATGAACTTGTTATCGTTCTTATGAAAGCATATGTTTGCAGTGTTTATTTATAAATTTTATTTACATATTAGTAAACTCCCTTCATTCGTAAAATGTTATTGTCTGCCAATTACTTTAATTAACCCTTATAAAAATGATAATTAAAAATTATATAAAATTAGGATAATAAATAAATCATAGATCCTAGTTTGAATGAACTTTGTATATACTTAATTTGTTGGAAAAAATAATATTTAACTCTTTCAACCATTTGAGCTATTATAATAATTTCAATTTATAAGCTATACCTTTATGAAATTAACTTTTAAAATTTTAAGATGAATAATTCATAATAAAAATTAGATATGAGTAGATTAAAATTTGAAATCATAGCTAACATTAAGATGAAACTAGTAATCTCATCAAGTCCTTACTTTAAAATCATTAATATTGTATGAAGGTCTAAAGTAGAAGATGATATTCAAAATCATTAATTATGTACTCCACAAAAGAAAAAAAAATTGTAAAAGAGTTCTCAAAGAAATAAAAAAAATTTAAAGAAAAGGATTAAGATAAAAAGTTGAGTACATTAAAAAATTGGTATTAGTGAAAGCTTTAGACTGCAAATATAACCTTATACATAAACTAATAAGGATAAGATAAGAGAGATAATAAAGATTAAGAAGAAAAAATTAAAGTATAATTTTAACTACCATATCTAATCATCAAAACTCCATTTTCACTTTAACAATTAAATGTTAATAATTAAACCTTTAACTCATATTTCAAATTAGGTTGTAACTAAAATGATTGATTAGTTTAACTATTAATATTTTTTCAAACTAAAAGTATAGCCTTATTCATTTTTACTAATTCTTAATAGTAATGAATTATCTTATATTTTAATAATTTTAGATTGTCCCTTTTTATTTATGTTAATCACTTAATTAGAATAAAAAAAATTTATTTGCTTGAGGGCAAGCAAGAGTTTATGTTGGGGAGGATTTGTTGTGTGTAAAAAATGTTATGTTTTATGTGTTAAATTTCTAGTGAAACCATTTTGTTTTAGTTGTTTTGTGCAGGAAAAACAAAACTCATAAAATTCTATGTTTTGTACAATGTCGCAATGTTGGACACTATACCACCGTGGCACTATCATTGACATTGTCGAAGCACCCAATATGGATATGGTGGTGCCACATCCTTATTTCACGGCATTGCAGTATCAAAGGAGTCAACTCTATAAAGTCTAATCACTATCCACATATCATCACAATGCCAAATTCTTGTGCTACCAAGATGAGGAGAGTGCCACATAGACGCCACAGTGCTTATCATCATCAACACCATAGTGCTATAGTTGTAACGTGATGCATCATTTTATTAAATAATAGGTCAATGTAAACAAGTGCTACTAAGGAGGAAATTCTTTAGCACTATGATGTGAGTTCATTTTATAGTCATTGTGATGCAAGTTCCTAGAGCACGACATCACTAGAGTCCCTTTTCTGTTTTTTCCTATAAATAGTCCATTTTGTAATGTTAGTAGAAGATTTTAGTAACTTATTTAATTTCAATCTTTATAGTGTTTCTCTGTAATTTCCTTAGGAGTGATAACTAAGGGAATTAAAGGAGCACTAAATTCTATAAGTTTGTGGAGGAGTGTAAAGGAGATCATTGAACCCATCAAATTATATATTTGCTTATATACTTTTTATCATTTTTGTAATAAATGAAAATAAGTTTGCTTCACGTGTTCTTCATGCCTGGCTAAATTCTCTTGTTTTGGATTGATGGTGTAAATGGAATGTGGAGTAATAAATTCTCTTAATCAATAATTTAATTATGTTTTCAATATAACATGTATTCATTTAATGCATATGATGGAGATATGTGAAGTTAATATCAGGTGTAATAAGGAGCTTAGGAATAATAAACAGGCATAACTAGCTAGGTATATTAGATTGGTATGATGCAAGTAGGCATAGTGTTTGGCATATATAAAACTTATAGAGATGAATTATAATAAGGGGGTTTTAACATTACATGCTTTACTTACTCTTTAAAAATTTTTATAGAGTGATAGACTATAAGAGTTTAAAGTAGTATTGAGATTAGAAGGTTTAATTATGAAAGTTTGTTAGGGATGTTAAGCCCTTATGAATTAGTCCCGATGCTAACCAAGTGGGGGGGGGGGGGTGAATTACTATTTTCAAAAACTTCTCAATCAAATCACGAACTTAAACCAAAACACAATCCACCACAAAAAATAATGAGTGCAAAAATTAAATGTGTAAGTAAAAACAAAGAAGGAACACACCAGATTTATAGTGGTTTGGTCAAACCTTGACCTACGTCCACTCCTCAGAGGTACCCTTCGAAGGTACCCATTGAGTATTGCACTAACTTAGTGTCTCTACTTTGTCCCCCACAGCTAGGTGGAGAATTCCTTACAAAGACTCCTTTCCACCAACTCTGGTGCGGCAGAGAACTAACTCCTTCTATTTTCTCCTAAAGTGGGCAGAGAACTCGTCTCCTTTTTCTTCCTCCTGAAGCAGGCAGAGAACCTTGATCATTTACTAAAGAAGACCTCCCTTGTGCCTCCAAGAATGAGGAACGATGATCGGAGAAGACGCCTTGGAACCTTGCTTGGAGTAACCCTTGTGAAACCCCTCATAAGCTCCCCCTCACAAGTTCCTCGCTCTCTCTCCCTTTCTCTCCTTCTCCTCTAGGCTCTCTCAGGTCAAGACATCAGCAAAAGATGCTTATGCTTGAGAAAACATGAGTCCTTTAAATAGATTTTCAAGAACCAACATTATCATCGTCCTGTATGATCAGTATAATTTTAGCTCAATCAGCCCGGATGATTTGGGACGATTAGAAGATTTTTTTATTCCTATCATACAGAGCAATAAGATATCATCCTATATGATTTGTATAAATTTGGGAATATCATCCAGAGTATCGCTCTGGTTGTGAGTCTGGACGAAAACAAAATGACTCGATCGTCCAGGCCGATCTAATGATCATCCTGGCTGATTAGTTCAAATTTATGCAAAATCATCCAGAATATCGCTCTAAATAGATGATGTACAATTTTTAGTTGTCCAGGAGTATCAAGGTATTTAAACTGATTGTCCTAGCCAATCTTGAGACTATCTAGGATGATATGATGAATTAATCAACCTTAATTACTTAATCACCAGATCAATTTAGGCATATTTGATCCCCATCGTCCAGACCGATTTCCTGGATAATGATTAAAAAATAAAACTTCCTAAATAGATCTGGCGATTGATTCTTTCTGATTTGAGCATATTGTCTTGGCCGATATAAAAATCATCCAGGATGATATGCTTAATGACTGTTGCCTTAACCAGGATGCCCTAATTATGGTTTTTATTTTTGATCGATCGTCTAGGATAATTTTTGGATCATCCCGGATGATGTTAGCAAAATAAAAAAACTCTAAGTCAGATAGAAAAAATTCACCCAAGTGTGTGTGTGCATGGTTACTTAGCATCAAGCACCACAAAGATTATAATTGACTCAAGAAAGGGAAAAAATACATTATAATCTGACTCAGACCTAATCTACCCAATCTTGAGTTGGCTTGAGTTGCACTTGATCTTATTGACCTGAAATTTTAGTGGGCAAGGCAGTCGCAGAAAAAGTAGGAATGTTTGCTATCATGAAAATTCTAATTCATAAAACCAGATTTGCAACAATCTCCCTCTTTTTGATGATGGCAAACTAAAATTAATTTAAGCAATTCAAGACAATAAACTAGAAGCAGTGCAATCATAGAAAACATAACAGATTCAAGTACAACACACTACTCCCTCTTTTGACATCTCAAAAAGGAGGAGGAAAACAGAATAGAAATAAAGCAGAAAACTAAAAACATCAAGTGAAAATGAATAAAAATAAAGGAAATTTTTTTTTCAAGGCATAAAATATGACATAGTTCCCAGCTGATTGATTTTAAATACTTATAAGTCAATGAATTAACATCGTCAGAATATAAAAATTTGGTAACACAACCGATCCTATTATCTTTAACTTGGACTTCTCACAGGGCAAAACTTCTTTTGAAAACAAAGACCTAATCAGAAAAATAAATTAGATAAGAAAAAGAAATCCATTTAAAACTTGGTTTGTGAAAAATATTTTATAACATAATATATTAAAGTAATTAGTTACGATCAAGAATCCCGAAATCAAGCCTTTGAAAAATTATCAAGTGACACATG
Organism: Dendrobium huoshanense; assembly: GCA_016618105.1. Taxonomy (NCBI): domain Eukaryota; kingdom Viridiplantae; phylum Streptophyta; class Magnoliopsida; order Asparagales; family Orchidaceae; genus Dendrobium; species Dendrobium huoshanense. Next base: position 17,136,208 of record CM028357.1, read on the forward strand.
AATTCTTCTAAGATTTAAAAATTTTGAAAGGGAAGGAGCTTGCTTTTGATGGGCTCATTTTATACCGCTTGTCAATTTGATTGACGCTCTTTGTGTATCTTTTGATTTTGGCATCATTGGCCATTTTTTTTATTTGGCGACATTACGCATCTTTTGATTTTGGCATCATTGGCCACTTTTTTTTCATTTAATTTTGTAAGCGGTCCCTTTTTAAAAATTCTTAAAAACTCTTAGTTGTGATTATATCTTCCAGATATTAGAGTACAGATATTAGAGAAGAAAAACTCACTCTCTAATATATGGAAGAATGAATCACAAAACATAATAAAAAATCATATGATAAATGCAACGATAAACTTTCAAAAATTTGACGGTAAAATGAAGACTTTGAATATTATATATATAAGATAGATTACTGTAGCAAAATTGAAAAAGATTTCAATTGCATAGTCCGGTTGTTGACTTGAGATAGACTTTTGTTTGGAATAGAAAATTACAAATAAAAAAGAAGTTAGAGAAAAGGAAATAATCAACATTGTTTCCCTTTTTAACTGATAAAGAGATGTAAAACATTGACTACAAATTTTCAAAAAACAAAAATAAGGCATAAAATATAAATTTCAGCAATGATTATAAAAAAATTTAAAGCATATGAAAAATAAAGCAGCTAAAACAAAAACAAATGAAATTACTAGATTGACAAGAGGGGGCGGTGAATTGTGAAAACTTTGTAGCAATAATTAAAAACCTAAGCAAGAGTTCTAATTTTTTGATGTTTTTAAATTTTTAACATGAAAACTTTAACTACTACGAAGGTAAATAATTGAACTCAATGTGCAAAAATGGAATCCTTTTTGTTTCACAATTTTTACCAAGCAAATATTTTGAAAATAAAGTGCAAGCAAAAAATAAAAAGTGATAAGGAAAAAGCACACTGAAATTTTAAAGTGGTTCGGTCAAACCATGACCTATGTCCACTCCCCAGAGTCCTCCACTACGGGAATGTCGCTACAAACTATAGCTCTCCTTTTTCCCCCTCAGCAAGGCAAAGAAGCCGTTACAAGACTCACTTTCACCAACCCGGCATGGCAAAGTGCCAAGAGCTCTTCTTACCCTCCTGGCGACAGCAGCGTACCATCTCATTTTTCTCCCTCCTGGAGAAGGCAGAGTACTTTTGAGGTCACGGATGTAGAAGAGTATCCCCCTTAGAGAGCCTCCCACAAGTTCTTCTTGGGCCACAGGAGGAGCAAGATGCAGTAAGAATGGAGTAACCGTGTGATCTTCCTCACACCTCTTCTCCCTCACCAAGCTCACCTTCTCCATCCTCTCTCAAAGCCTAAAAACTTCTTAAGAGCTCTCTCCTAAGGATTCCCCCTCTAATCACGTTCTCCTCTCTCTCACATAGTTTCAAAAAACATTACAATTTTGACACATAAAACGGGCTCCAAAATCCCTAAAATTTTTCAAAGTAGCCGTTACAATCATACAGTATGATTTCACATCGTACAGTGCAATATGTATAACACTCTTCATCCTGATACGAAGGTTTATGAATAGTTCAAAATAAATCATACAGTATGATACAATATCGTACAGTATGAATCTTTACTCTCCTGTTCGTATAGGATGATAGATGAGACGATCAAAACTCATCTTTGTTCATCGTATGGTACGATCGACTTCGTATAGTAAGATGAGGCAAAATCAAGGGATCGTACAGGATGATCTCCAGGACAATACAAATTGACCTCTGCTCATCGTATGGTAATAGATATCGCATAGTATGATGAGTCAAAAATAAGAGATCGTCCAGGACAATGTTCGAGATAATTAAGCCATAATTTATTCCACTAATCACAGGTTATATTAAGTAAGTACTCAAATAAAATCATACCATACAAACATGTTCATACAGTACGTACGACTAATAAAACTTAATTAAACTTATCTGGCGACTAGGGCTTTGGATTTGTAATACATCATACAGTATGATATGGTTCGTACAGTATAATCTATTCACAAAAAATTATTTTACCAGATCAGATCGTACAGTACGATTTAAAGTCGTACAGTACAATCAACAGAGAAAAAACTTTATTTTTGTTTCTTTTAAAAAACCCTCTCCCCCTGTGTATGCCTGGTTGCTCAGACTTACATGCAGTTTGTGGCCATACTCAAGAAAAGAAAAGATAAAATAAATAGAAATGCATTGTTTCAGACTCACATTTCTAATATAATCAGTCTTGAGTCTTCCTATTGTCCTGAGTAATTTGTGATCTTCTTAAAATGTTAGTACTCATAGGTAATAGAAGAAATCAAATGATATTCAATGAATAGGTATTTAGATGATATTATTTGTCATCATCAAAAGCTCAAACTAGGGGTCATGGATTCCAACAATCTCCTCCTTTTTGATGATGTCAAATAATATTTGTTATAGGCAAGTTTGAATGACATTTTTTTTTTATTTATTTAAACATAAAGAAAAGAAATGCAATATGAAATAGAAAAAAAATGCATTCTATTGAACCATAAGGAAACATAAACATGAACAAACTACAAAAATCTTCTCTCCCTTTTGACAGCTCCCAAAAGAGGAGCAAACATTACAAAAAAAAAAAAAAATACAACACAGATACACTTCGAAGGGAAGGATCCTGGTCACTTGGAGGTGGAGGTGGGTGTGGTTGGAAATATTGAAGGATTGTGTCAAATCGGTGATCAATTGCGGTGAGTGTGTGATGATCAGGAACAACGTTAGAAAAAAATTTATTTTTTTTAATGATTAATATCTATGACACATTGTCTAGTCCTCAAGGTGCTAAAGGTGTTGAATTCTAGTGGTTTTGTGAATATGTCAGCAAATTGATCTCCTATAGCGATGTGATGCAATTCTATATCACCCTTAGCAATGTGATCTCTTATGAAATGGTGTCTAATGTCTATGTGTTTCGTTTAAGAGTACTGAATTGGGTTCTTAGAGATGCAAATTACACTTGTGTTGTCACACATGATTGGGATGGTTCCTACAGGTAGGCCAAGATCAAGAATTTATTATTTTAATCATAGTACTTGTGCAACGCAACTTTCTACTGCAATATATTCTGCCTCGGCCGTGGAAAGCGCTATTTAGTTTTTCTTCCTACTGGACCAAGAAACTAATGATTATCCTATGAATTGGCAGGTACCATAGGTGCTTTTCTATATATCATACATCCTGCAAAATCAGAATCTGAGTACCCTAAGATTTCAAAGGAAGTGCTTTGCCTAGGATATCGTATTCCTAAGTTTAGGGTGCCTAGTAGATATCTAAGAATTTTCTTGACTGTAGTTAGGTGAGACTCTTTAGGATCAGCTTAAAAATGGGTACAGAGGCACAAACTAAACATTATATCCGGTCTACTGGTAGTTAGGTAAAGGAGAGATCCGATCATTCCTCTATATTTTTTTGGTCTACTGATTTTCCATTCGGATCTTTGTCTAATTGGATTGTTGAGCTCATTGGAGTGTTCATGGGCTTAGCATTATCTATTTCATATTTCTTCAGAACATCCTTAATGCATTTTGTTTGGCTAAGGAATGTTTCATTATCCATTTGTTTCACACTAAAGCCAAGAAAATAATTAACTTCTCTCATTATGATCATTTCAAACTCATTACTCATTTTTTTTGAAAATTTATCACGCGGATTTTTATCTGAGGATCCAAACAAGATCTCATCCACATATATTTGAATAATGAGAATTTCATTTCTGATCTTTTGTAAAAAGTTTGTAGTATCTACACTACCCTTTTCAAATCCTCTATCCAATAGGAAATAACTAAGTCTTTCATACAATGCTCTAGGTGCTTACTTTAATCCATAAAGTGTTTTTTTAATTTGAATACAAGGTTTGGAAATTGTGAACTTTCAAATTCGGGGGGGGGGGGGGGGGGGGGGGTTGCTCAACATAGACATCTTCTTTAATTTCCCCATTCAAAAAAGCACTCTTTACATCTATTTGATATAGTTTGAAGTTCTTGAAGCAAGCCAAAGCTAAGGGCACTTATTGCTTCTAGTCTAGCAACAGGGGAAAAGGTTTCTTCAAAGTCTATTTCCTCTATTTGGTTGTACTCCTTAGATACTAATATAGCTTTATTTCTTATTATTGTTCCTGAATCATTCACCTTATTTTTGAAGACCCATTTTGTTCCAACAACACTTTGTTCTTTAGGTCTCTTGACTAAATCCCAAACATCATTCCTGGGGAATTGGTTCATCTCTTCTTCAATTGCTAGAATCCAGAATTCATCTCCTAAGGCTTGATCTATACTTGTAGGTTCTATCATAGAGATGAATGCTGAATGACTAACCTATTTCCTAAGTCCATGCCTAGTTCTTACACCTTCTGAAGGGTCTCCTAAAATTAACTCTTTAGGATGACTAGAAGAATATCATCATTCTCTAGGTAAATCTTCATGAGGTTATACCATTTCACTTAAGGTCATAGTCTCTACTCCTTGAATTGCTTCTACGTCATCATCTGTAATTTTATATTCAGAGGGCTTATCTGATTCATCAAATACTACATGGGTGGACTCTTCTACTACTAAGGTTCTCTTATTAAAGATTATATAGGTCTTACGTACAGATGAATAACCTAAGAAGACACCCTTATCAAACTTGGGATTGAATTTTCCTAAGGGATGTTTGCCATTAATCAGTATGAAGCACTTGCACCCAAAGACATATAAGTGTGAAAGATTAAGTGTCCTACCCTTAAGGAGTTCATAAGGAGTTTTATTCAGCTTAGATCTAATATTTACCCTATTTAAAACATAACACGCTGTGTTGTTTGCTTCTGTCCAAAAGTATCTAGGAATGGTGTACTCCGCTAACATTGCCCTAGCAACTTCTACCAAGGTTCTATTCTTCCTTTATGCTATACCATTTTGCTAAGGTGTTCTAGGGGCTGAGAAATTATGTTCTATTCCTATCTCTTAGCAAAATGATTCAAATCTTTCATTTTGAAACTCTCCTCCATGATCGCTATGGATTATTGAGATTTCACAACCTAATTTTCATTGAATCCATTTGGAGAATACTTTAAATTCCTCAAACGACTCATTTATATGTGCTAAGAATCTTACCCAGGTGAATCTAGTGAAGTCGTCTACAATCACAAATCCATAGTTTTTCCCTCCTAGTCTGGCTGTGCTAATGGGTCCAAATAAGTCCATGTGTAGGATTTATAATGGCCTAGAGGTGATCACATCTTTAGTTGAATGAAAGGATGATTTGACTTGTTTTCCTTGTTGGCAAGCATCACATAAGTGATCCATAGTAAAGTCTAACTTAGGTACGCCTCTAACTAGGTTTTTCTGAGTAATGTTTCTAAGTGTTTTCATACTAGCATGGCATAGTCTCCTATGCCATAGCCACGAGTCATTTATTATTATTTTTAAGCAAAAAGAATTTGAACTATCAATGCAATCAAGGTCTAACATGTAAACATTATTTATTTATTTTCCTTCTAAAATAAGTTTGTCATTTAAACTAACCAAGCATTTGTCAGATAGAAATTTATTGTAAAAACCTTTATCACATAATTGACTAATGCTAAGTAAATTATGCTTCAAACCAACAACTAATAAAATTTTTTTAATAAAAAATTCTTAGCATTACTAATAATACCTGAGCTTATCACTTTCCTGGTAGTGTTGTCTCCCAATATTACTTTGCCTACAGAAGAATCAACTCCTTCATATCTCCAGTCATGTGTCGCGAGCAGCTACTATCCAGGTACAACATGCTCTCACTAGGTCTTTTGTGAGAGCATCCTTACAATTTCATTCAAGGGTTAGATTTGGGAACCCAAGTGAGTTTGGGTTCCTCCTTATGCTTGTATGAATGAGATGTATGCATGCTATGCTGTGATGGATGTAATTTTGGTCTCCATATTAGATGTGTCCTACAGTGTATTGTGCATGTGTGGGCTATGTGACGTAGCATGCCATAAGAGAAGCACTTAACATCGAGAAATGTGTTCACTAACCTATTTGGGTGGTGATGCCTCTTCCTAAAGTTATGTGAAGCATGCTGTGTTGGGGGTTTGCTAAACTGGGCTAATGTGAGTGATGCATTCTCCTTTTTTAGTTCTTTGATTTTTTCTTTAAAAGTGTTGTTTTAATATATCAATCCATGAACTTCTATTTTTAACAAATGCTCACTGTAATCTAATTCTAATGCAAGCTTGTCTAATGTGTCAAAAGCCTCTTTTAGTTCAACATGCATGGTTTTCAAGGATTCATGTGCTTTAGTTAGTTCAATATGCTTCTTATTTAATGCATCATACTCATCAAGAAGTAGCATATGATCTCTATCTAAATCAGAATTTTCTTTAACTAAGTTAGCATGCTCAGTTTGTAAAGTACTAAACTCAATATTAAGACTAGCGTGCATCTTTTTCAATTTCCTATATGAGTCATGAATGTTTTCAGAAATAAGCAATAAATCTTCATAGGAAAGTTGACATACCTCATCTTGATTCGATTGATCATGATTATCATTAGCGATTAGACATAAATTTGTTACCTCCTCTGCTTCTTCTTATGATGATTCTGAGGCAGAGTCGGCCCAAAAAGCTTTTTGTGTATTCATTTTTCCTTTCTTGTACTTGGCTTTCTCCTCGCTTTTTTCCTTAGCAGGTTGGCTCTTTAGGTTGGGGCAATCAGCTCGAAAGTGACCTGGCTTCCTGCACTCAAAATAGATTGTATCAGATGAAACTTTATTAAACCTTGATCTTTTATCTTTATTCCAACCGTTCTGATGACGCCTTTATTTTCTCTTTAAGAAGTTCTTGAGCTGTCGGGTCATCAAGGCTATATCATCTTCTTCCTCCCCTATAGAGTTGTCACTTTCTAAATTGTTTGCTTTTAGTGCCACCGTTTGCTCCTTTTCACCTACATCACTTTGTCTTTGACTCACTCCTTGCTTGTATGTAATGAGTGAACCAAGAAGATTATCAATAAAATACTTGTTAAGATCTTAGATTCAGTGGTAGTAGTAATTTTAGCATCATAGGAACTAGGTAAGTATCTAAGAATCTTGTTAACCTTTTCAAAATTTGAACTTTCTGTACCTAATGCTAGTATGGATGTCACGATTTGGGTGAACCTAGTGTACATGTCAGTTATTATTTTGCTAGGTTTCATACGGAAGAGTTTATAATCATGCAACAGAATATTAAGCCTAGACTGTTTAACTTCACTAGCTCCTTTGTACTTGATGCATAATCTATCCCAAATCTCCTTATAAGTAACACAGGTAGAAACTCTGATATAATCCTCATACTTTAATGCACAGAAAAAGCAATTTAAGCACTTCACATTTAAATGAGCTAATTCCCTATCCTTATTGCTCCGTTCATTAAAAGACACTTGAGCTTTCACTCCATTCACAATTTTAAAAGGTGCAACGTATCCATCATTGAATAACATCCACATGCGGTAAACAATAGATTGCAAAAGGTAGACATTCTAATTTTCCAGAAATCAAACGGGATATTGTTAAAAAGTGGATGACAAGTTATTGAATAATCATCCGCACTGTTACGATTACCAAAATGTGACATGATCTTTTTTCAAAATTTTCTAAAACACTATTTTTGAAAAATAGGCTCTCATACAATTTGAAATTACTAGATTGAGAAGAGGGGGGGGGGGGGGGGGTGAATTGCGAAATCTTTGTAGCAATAATTAAAAAGCTAAGCAAGAATTCTATTTTTTTGGTGTTTTTAAATTTTTAGCGTGAAAACTTTAACTACTACGAAGACATATAATTGAACTCAAAGTGCAATAATGGAATCCTTTTGAAAGTTCGTTAGGGATGTTAAGCCCTATAAAACTGGACCAAGCTAACCAAGAAGGGGGGGGGGGGGTTGAATTGGTATTTTAAAATTTTTTTTTCACAAAGAATAAAAATCACATAAACCAAAATCACACCACAAAAATAAATGCGGAAATAAAAGTGCGGAAGCAAGAAAACAAGAACACAGAAATTTATACTGGTTCAGTCAACTCGACCTACGTCCACTCCCCAGAGGTGCCCTCCGAGTATTGTACTACAAACGTGACTCTCCTTTAGCCCCCACAACTAGGCGGATAAGCCTTTACAAAGCACCTCCTTTTTGCCACCCCGGCAAGGCAGAGAACCTACCTCCTTTTGCTTCCTCCTGAAGCTGGCAGAGAACCACAACCAAAAGCTAACTCCTTACCTCTACCGACCCTTCTACGGACGAGAAACTCTAGACAAAGAACAAGCAGAGTGATCCTTGAAGCAACCCTTGTGAATCCCCTCATAAGCTCCCCCTCACAAGATCCTCTCTCTTTCCCTCTCTCTCTTTCTCTCCTCAAGGCCTTCTAAAGTCAAGGCAGCAGCGAAAAGTCTTCCAAAATGTTGAACAAGAGTTCTTAAATAGAAGAGCGTCAAAGGAGCTCATTAATTGCAAGTTGTCGACAATATCGTCCAAGTTGATATGGACATCGGCCTTGCCGATCAGTACAAATCTCAGAAGATCGGCCAGAGCATCGTCCTGAATGCAAATTGGACGATTTAAATTTGGCTTGATCGTCTAGGCCGATCTTACGATTGTCTCAGCCGATTAATTCAAATTAGAGGTAAATCGTCCAGAGCATCGCCCTGAATACGAGCTGGCTGATATTTATCGTCCTGAAGTAACTTAAGGTTTTTGAATGGATCATCCTTGTCGTTCCTGCGATCGTCCAAAATGATATGATCGTATCAATCATCCTTAATTACTTTCTTGATTTCCTGATCAATTAAGGCATAATTTGAGAATTTCGTCCAGGCCGATCAATGATCCTCCTGGCCGATAATTTAAAAATACAGTATACCTTAATTATTTATGGAGGTAACTTCTTTCTATTTTGAGCTTATCATCCTGGCCGATACACGTATCATCCAGGCCGATATGTTAATAACGGCTGCCTTAATTAAGAATCCTTATTTAGATTTTTTATTTTAAGCTGGATCGTCCAGGATGATGTAAAAATCATCCTGGCTGATATGAGTAAAAATAGAAATTCTAAGTCTCTCAAGTGTGTGTGTAGGTTTACTTAGCATTAGTTTCTTTGACCATTACAAGTAGACTCAAGAAGTGAAAAACAAAAGTACAGACTGACTCAACCCTGAACCTACGCAATCCTGAACTGGCTTCGTCTGTTCGTCCGATCTTCGATTCCTGAAAAGTTAGAAGAAACAAGTAGTCCAAGAGAATCAATAGTGTTTGTCAATCATCAAAACACAGGTCATGAAAATAGGTTTGCAACAATCTCCCCCTTTTTGATGATGGAAAAACACTATGAAAACAATTAGCAGTAAAGGTTCAGGATCGACAAAAAGGACATCATAAACTTCTCCCCCTTTTGACATATCAAAAAAGAGGGAACACAAAAGAACAATAGCAAATTACATTTTTTTTTAAACAAGGCATGAAAATGATATAGTGTTCCATGTGATTGATTTAAAAACTTGTGAGTTAATGAGTTAACAATCTCATCAATCCATAGAATAGTAGAATATCCGATCATGGTTACCCTTAGCTCAGACGTTTTCTTAGGGTAGAATCATCTTTTGAAATCAATGACCTAACTCAAAGAATTAATTGGATATGGAAAAAAAATCCATCCATCACTTGGCTTAAGAAAAGACTATCTTTATAAATTAATGAACCAAAGTAAATTTGTCACAATCGCAAAACAATCGAAATCAAGCATTTGAGAACCAAAACTTCTAAGTTCTAAAAGATTTAAAAAGAGAGAATAGCTTGCTTTTGAGTGGGCTCATTTTATACCTCTTGTCAATTTGAGTGGCGCTTTGCGCATCTTTTTTATTTTCGATACACTTTTGTGTATATTTTTCAATTTTGGCGTCTTTGCGCTTCTTTTGTTGACATCATTGGCCATTTTTTTTTGCAAGCTATATTCTCTTTTATAACCTCTTAAAAAATCTTAGTTGTGAATATATCTTCTCAGATATTAGAGAATATGAGCTCTCTCTCTAACATAAGGAAGAATTACTACAAGCAGAATTAATAATCAAAGACAAGAGTAACGAGGGATCTTTATGTGATAAAAAGACTTTAAACATTATAAATACAAGATAGATTTGCTTAAGCAAGCTTAAGAAAAGATCTCAATTTCATAAACAATCTTTAATTTAAGATAGATTTTTTATTAGAAAAGAAAACTATGCCACTAAAAATAGGTTAGAGAAAGAGACACAATCACAAAATATTTTTACCATTTAGGAGATTAGGAGATGAAAACCACATTGACTACAAATTTTCAAAAGCAAGGACAAGAAATATAACATCATTTCAGCGATGATTTTGAAGACTAATAAAAAGAAACAAAAGAACAATAAAACACACTAAAAACTAATAAAAAACAAAAGTAAAAGCAAGTAACTAAAAGATCAAGTTTCATGCATTTATGTCAATCAAACCTAATCTGGTCCTTAAAGAACTGAAAGTGTCAAAGGCCAGTGGTTTAGTAATGATGTCAGCCAATTGATTCTCAGTTGTCACATGGTGTAACTCAATGTCTCCCTTAGTCACATGATCTCTAATGAAGTGATGTTTAATGTCAATGTGCTTAGTCCTTAAATGTTGGATAAGATTCTTAGAGATACATATGGCACTAGTGTTGTCACAAAAGATTGAGATGGTGCCTACAGGTAATCCTAAATCTAATACCTCTTGTTTCAACCAAAGGACTTAGGCCACACAACTTCCAAGAATGATGTACTCAGCTTAAGCAGTGGAAAGAGAAACAGAGTTTTGCTTCCTACTAGACCAAGAAACCAAAGACTGTCCAATGAATTGACATGTTAATGAACTGCTATTCCTATCCACCTTGCATCCTGCGAAATTAGAGTCAGAAAATCCAATAATCTCAAAAGAAGTGCTGTGTCTAGGGTACCAAATCCCTAAGCCTTGTGTCCCCAAAAAGTATCTAAAAATTCTCTTAACAGCAGTCAGTGGGACTCCTTAGGGTCAGCTTGAAATCTAGCACAAAGGCAAACACTAAACATGATATCAGGTCGGCTCACAGTCAAGTAAAGTAAAGATCCAATCATGCGTCTATACTTCTTCTAATCAACAGACTTACCACTTGGGTCCTTATCTAATGGAGCACTGGAAGTCATGGGAGTATTAATTGGCTTAGCTTTGTCCATCTCATATTTCTTCAAAATATCCTTTATGTATTTTGTTTGATTTAGAAAAGTTCCATCCTCCAATTATTTTATGCTAAACCCCAAAAAATAGAACAACTCTCCCATCAAACTCATCTCAAACTCTCTACTCATCGTTTTATAAAAATCATCACATAATTTCTTATTAGAAGATCCAAAGAGTATATAATCCACATAAATCTGAACAATGAGTAAATCATCTCCAACTCTCGTAAGAAAAAGGGTGGTGTCTACGTTCCCCTTGACAAACTCCCTCTCTAGTAAGAATGTGCTAAGCCTCTCATACTAAGCTCTTGGTGTCTGCTTTAAACCATACAAAGCCTTTTTTAATTTAAAAACATGATTTGGAAATTGGGAGCTCTCAAAACTTAGAGGTTGTTCTACAAAAACATCTTCTTTTATTTTCCCATTTAAAAAGGCACTCTTGACATCCATTTGAAAAAGCTTAAATCCTTTATAACAGGCAAAGGCTAATAGAACTCTAATGGCTTCCAATCTAGCTACAGGGGAAAAAGTCTTCTCAAAGTCTATCCCTTCTATTTGATTGTACCCCTTAGCCACCAATCTTGCTTTATTCCTCACCACCACTCCTGAATCATTCAACTTGTTCTTAAAGACCCACTTTGTCCCAACTACACTTTGTCCCTTAGGTCAATCTATAAGCTCTCAATTACAATTCCTAACAAATTGATTCAATTCTTCTTGCATTGCTAAAATCCAAAACTCATCAGTAAGGGCTTAGTTAATGGTGGTGGGTTCAGTCATAGAGATAAAGGTAGAGTGGTTCACCTCCTTCCTAAGTCTATGTCTAGTCTTAACTCCACTAGAAGGGTCTCCTAAGATCAAATCCTTGGGGTGACTTGTAGAGTATCTCCAATCTCTAGGAAAAGTGTGTGAAGGTTCACCCCTTTCATAAAAAATTTCTACTTCTTGGGTGACTTCTCCTACTCCTTCATTACTTTGGTGCTCTCTCCCCTTCCCCAAATTTTCTACTCCACTTGTAATTTCTCCAACATAATCATCTTCTACTCCATGTTTCTTAGGATCAGATGTTGACCTCATTATTCGAGGTAAATCTCCCGAAAGTTCATCTCTAGCACCTAGGTCTTCCTAACTTAGTGTAGACGTCACCCATAGGATTTCCTTTAGGTGGATACCTAGTGACGTAGCACTGACTCGGCTTTCCAACTTAACCTCATAATCTGATCCAACTAAACTAAAAATCAACTCGTCTCAAACCCACTTCTTCAAAATTAATTTGTCAAAATCAAATTAAATCGAGCTGAATTCGATTTTAATGACCTCGATTTGCCCGATTTAACTCATCGTCTAGCCCAATTAAGTTTGATTCAACTGCATTCTAAATTCGACGAGTCCGGCCAACACTATAAATTTTCTCGTTATAATTTGAGAGAGTTTGGTATCAATTCAAGCCATTTAAAATCTTTATAATAAAATCAAAATAAAATTCATTAAATTTTATATTTAATTTGGCAACAACTTTGTTTAATTCGATCAAACTCGTAATGTTTTAATTTTCTAATTTTGATTCAAATTCAGCCCTTAGTTTTTCTTTAAAGCACGAATCAATCGTAGCCTTTGATTCTAATTAAATGAGATTAGGGCCGGTCTAACCATCCCTCACGATCTCCAGCACCCTCACGCTCCCATTCGCGAACTGCTCTTTCTCTGTGAAGCCCAGCTGTTGCCTCTAAAACGAAATCTTCTTCCCCTCACTCTGATCGGCAAAATCCCTCACAGAACAACACTTCCCACTCTCACACTCTCTATTCACGAAACTCCCAAGCAGTTTACAAAACTGAAGGCTCACACGATACTCTAATTCGTGAACTGCTTGCTCTCCTCCACTCTCACATTCTCTCCATTCAAAGGAACCAAACAAAAAAAAAAGAACAACTCCCGAACTGCTCCCATTCGCACAACTCAGTTCGTCCCTCTCTCTCACACGGCAGTTCGCAAGCAACGAAATCCCCCATCTCCTCTACATTCGTTTGCACGAAGCCTTAACCTGTCACTCTCTCCAAGTTCACACAACCTAGACCAAACCCCCCAAGCCAATCTGCACCTCCCTCTCATGGGTCTCCGACGCCAATCAACAGCCCTAGCCTCCCGTCGCCTGCCTTAATCTCTTCGATGCTCTCCGGATCTCTCTGGCGTGAGAAGTGCAGTTCATGAAATCCAGCCTCCTTTCCATTTCTCTAGGCCCCTCTTCCTCTCTCTCACACTCACGCCTCCCAGGACAAAAAGCCTCTCCCAGCAAAACCGAAGCCCTCTATCCCGATCAGTTTGCGATGAGACCAAAACGAAATCTTCTTCCCCTCACTCTGATTGGCGAAATCCCTCAGCCCGTCGCCCCTCTCTGCTCGCAAAAAGACAGAATTCCCCCAGTTTGGCTCTTCTCTAGCGAAACCGAGCCCTATCTCCTCCTTCCCTCTGTTCGTTCTGCTCAGGGAAGCCCAACGTCGCTGCATGCCTTAGCCAACTCCAACTTTTCCCCTTTCGGTAGAGGTAACAGTTTCTTCTAACTTCTTATACCCTGTATAATCTCTCATGGAGTATGAGATGACTGAGATGAAAGCCAATGCAATCTACATTTCAGACTAAATCATCTTTATTAAACACATGATATTGTAAGGAAATAGAACAAAAAAAAAAAAAAAAAAAAAAACTGTAGAGATTTGGCAGCCCTATATAGTTCAATCTTAAGATGGAAACATATAATTTTGATTCAATTTTTTTTAGCACTTAAATTGTTTTCTAAAATTGTCATCGCCACCTTTCATCCAAGTTAAAATTTAGAACACCACAGATAACCTTTGCCGTCAATGGAGATCCTGAAAATTTTATGTTTTATTACCTCTCCAGCATCTGTAAGTTCAACTTGTTTGTTTTAATGGTGATATATGATGAGCTAGAGCCCTTAAAAAGAATTGCTAGTCTTTTCCATTGTTGATATGGATCTATCTAATTATCTCCATCTTGAAATTAATTTCAGTATTTTAGTGCTCAGAATACTATAATTGGAAGCAAATGTAGTTTTACATGATTTTTGTTCCCTAAATTATTTTAGAAATGTTGGAAAATAGTCATGTGCCTTATGTGTTAATTGTAAGCAAACACAGATTCAATGCAATTGTGTTTTGACTATATTTGAAGGTCTCTTGAATTGTCGGATGAATATAAAGTTGTAAAAGTCTTATCTTTTTCTCAGAATTTTGTTTGACATGAGTTTGATAGAGCAAATGAGTAAAATAAAGATTTGTCATTCCAATTTGCTTTCAATATAAAATATAAGAAAATCATATGAATTTCTTTACGAGCAAATGAATTTTTCCAAGGTATTCTGCATTGTTTTGTGTTGTGATTTGGGAAAGAAAAAAAGGATGAACATTGATTTATATTTCATTAAAAAAAAAAAAAAGCAAGTGGTTGTTGAGAGTGAAAATGTGGATATATGTTAAAAGTTAAAATATGTAAATGTGAACTTTGTATGTTTTGGAAAGGTGAAATTTTGTATAAGAAGCGAAGAGTGTGGATTGTGAAAGATTAAAGTGTGTAAAAGTGTTTTGAAAAGAAAAGTGTAGTGTGATTTTGGGAAGAATGAAGTGTGCAAGTATAAGAGGTAAAGTTTTTTTTTGTGAAATTTGAGCAAGTTTTAGAAGAGCGGAAGTTGAGTGAGAAAGGTGTATGTTGGAACGCTAAGAATGTTGAAAATGTGTTTGTATTCAAACTAAAGCTTGAAAGCATATTGAAAAGCAAATCGTATGAGTGTGATTTGGGAAAATGAGAATTGTATGTATTGAAAGTGGAAGTGAATGGGTTTTGGAGAAGTAAACAAAATGAAAATCTAGGTTGTTGGAAATAAATTATTTGGGTGAAATTGTTGAAGAAGTAAAGCATCTCTTTCTACCTCTCTTTCTCTCCCCCTTTCTTGTGCCTCAAGATAAATGTTGGAAAGGTATACAATATGCTTACAAAATAAAGGTTCCAAAAGTGCAATCAACAGAACTGGTAATCAAGCCCGAAGAAAGGTATGTCTTTATTTTCAATAAATTTCAATTATTTTATTATTAATTATTAAATGTATTTTCTAATCCCTATTTTTCTTGTTTATTTGCTTCATGCGAGGAATGGTACGGGTCGAGGGAACAAAAGTACAAGGAGCTAAAGGCGTCAGTCGCCTCTATCCAACCGGGTAGAGGTGCTACGGGCGGAACCACCGGGTCGTAGCCCCCGGTGACTGTAAGTATTTCTAAACTTAGAAAACCTTTAGGGGCCCCTTGATGTGGTGTGCGTTAACCCTTCCCTTTTAGGTCCCTGTAGTAACTTCAATTTTATTAGGTTTATTTTTATTTTCTCTTAGATCCCTAAACCCCTTTTATATATACGCAAAGTTCTAAGGGTTAGTAATAACAAATTTTTTTATCCCATATAACAGTAGTGACACTTAAGGATAAAAATTAAGGACTGAATCTTAGAAAATCTAGACTTAGGATGCATGCACACTTTAGGATAGAAACTTATAACATAGAAAATTTAGTGACATCTCACTTTAGAATTAGTAAATATCCTTAAATTAGAATTCAATCAATTAGAAAGCTTTAGCCAATAATTGACTTAGGACATTTCAAAACCTCACAGTCTACTGCACACACTTAGATTTGTTTGTTAGGACAACCGACTCTAGTTTTAGGTTAGGCCGGTGTTTATTTCCTTACTGCACTGTGACGGGCTTTTTCTCGAGTTTTATTGCATGCTGGTTATAAAATGTTGGTGTGTTTGTTTATTTATTTTTACTGCACTCTGTGGTTGTTTGATTGACGATTAGATTACCCATAGGCTAGGAGCGATATGGATTGTTAATATGATTTTGTGCAGGTGGCCACACTCATGAAGGGCAGAAAAAGAGGGGCTAATTAATTAATAATAAATAAATGCTACAGGTGCTTCATCTGCTTAGCCCCCAAATGAAGAAGAGTGTGGCCAAGTGTGGCTTAATAATTTAAATTCAATTGCATATATATATAACTGCGTGGTATGATTTTTGCTATAAATTGCTTAGGATAACCTTGCAGGTGGACTAGATTTTCCTTCCCTTTCTGTGAAATGAAATGTAATGTAAATATAATATATCAAGAGTCAATAAATGTGAAAGTGATTTTCAAAGTGAGATATTACATCCAATTTGGAATCCAAAGAAAGGAGAATATACCTTGAAGGATTATTCTCTTTTATTTGGAAAGCCAAATTAGGATGATTCAATATCCAAATAGAAAAGAAAATACCCCTATTAGGGATGAGTTTCTTTTCATTTGGATATCCAAAACCCGACGGACCCGAGAAGCTCGTAGAAGAAGAAAAGACAGAACGAGAAGATTGAAGAAAGAATACGAAGAAATAAAGATTCAAGGAATAGTATATCCCAATTTAAAAAAATCACTTGCGTCATTCATAGGATTAGAATCCGGATTTGTTGGCAGTGGTGCCCAGCCACTTTACTTTTCTGCAAATTCTGGGTGTAATATGGACATTGGACATTGGATATTATAATTTTGGATTATTTAATTTGTTTGTTTACATTATTTGTGCAGTAGATTTTTTTAGGACCTTGCATGCCGTGTTTTGTTTTAGCTTGGATTCGAATCGGAGAGATTTTTTTTCGTAAGGGTACGCTCAAAATTCTTTTACTTGAAATTCTAATAAAATTTTTAGGCTCACATAGTAACTCTAACGATCTAAGAAGTAAGCTCGGGACCGCCAAAAGTCAGAATAAGCATATTAATACTTTCTCTTTCTTGTTAGGCACCTCCCTGCCTGCGGGTTCTAGCAGACCACTTGACCTATGAGGGTGCAGTTCTGTCAAGGGGATGTTGTGCAATCTCTAGGGAAAAATCTATTTTCTAAGCCTAATTTTAAAATTGCTTCATATTCATTTCATGCATTTGAGTCAATTAGCATGCATTGCATTAGATACAAATTAAAAAGAGTCTTAAATATTAATAGCATTTCTAGACATTTTTCACCCTACATAAGTTGAGGGGCCAATTAGGGTCTATCTTAGATGTCGGCCCCCAATTCATTAAAACCTAAACAACATCCCTACCCATCTTTCATAAGAGACTGGATACATGGTTTTAAAGCGACTAGGTGGTTAGCTGGCTCCCCAATCCAGGCCGGGGTAAGTCCAGATTTGCACTTCAATAGTTAGGTTCGGGTCGCTACTTTGTAGTACCCAAATTAGATTTAAGTTCTGAGGTAGATTCTTTTTAGATCTTAAGTCCTCGCCCTCTGGGAATATAATCCCAAATTTCTAATAAAATGTTAACTTAAACATAAAATTTTCTCTTAAAATGTAAAGCCCAACATAGAATAGACTGAGGTTTCCTCTGAGTTTCTTAGAATCCGGCACCTTCTACTTTTCCTCCTTCGACTCGTTAATAAATGTTCAACATTAAGCTTTCACCTTGGAAAATCTTTACTTCTATTTCCTTGTCTTCTACTTTGTAGTCAAAAGGGTATGAAATCACTACTTTAATCGAGAGTTTTCTTAGGAGCATTCCTCCTAGGATGTAATTAACTATATGAGCTTGCTCTTATAGGGATTTGAGAACCCCATACTAAAATAAACCTTGTTTTATTCGTATAAAACAAGGGAAGAATCTTTGGGAACGTATATATTTTTTAAAACCTCATTTCTAATTTTGAATAGACTTGTAGAATGTTATTATTATCTTTTCAGATAATATAATATTATACTTGTTATATTCAACTTTAGAAATGATGAATTTTATAAAACTTATTCTTGCTTTTGAATATCTTGAATAATGTTTTGTTCATCTTTTAAGATGATATAATATTATTCTTGCCATATCTAAACAAAAGAATGAATAAACTTTTTCAAAAACATATTTCTATCTTTAAACATATTCTATAGATATTCATGTTCATCTTTTGAGATGATATGCTATTCATTGAATTATGTTTGATTATAGACATATCAATTTTCAAAACCCTATTATGACGAGCACAAGTATACTACCGATTAAAGGGTATTAAACACTGCTAAAGATGGAGAGAGGATTGATCCCCAGCGGAGTCGCCAGAAAAACCTTGGTGGGAAAAAAATTATGTCACCACACAGATTTTGATTTCTCGTATTTTGTAATTGAATACTGCATTGAGAATAAAGTACAGTCTCGAGAGGCCGACACAATATTCTATAATGGAAAGGAAAATTGTGTCACCACGCATATTTTGATTTCTCATAAATGTAACTACATTTCTTCCGCCGGTTCTTTTATTCATTTCATTCTTGAATAATTTGGCCGGTATCTAAAAATATTTTTAGAGGTCTTATTTTGGACCCCGTTAGAAAATTCACGGGAACTCATTTGTAATGGCCTTTTTGTAAAGTAAATCCCCGTGCTAATTCGAATGTTGTAGTTACATTTTTTGTAGCTTGATGTTTGAGTTAGCACTGGGTCCAAAATCAATTTACCCAATCTTTAGTAATATGTATAGTTACTTCTTTTAGTAGCTCAATGTATTATTTGGATTGGGTCCAAAAAAATAACTTTAAGCCTTCAAAAATTTTAAACTTCTGTGTCCTAGCTAATATGTTGTAGTTATATATTTTTATAACTCAATATGTGGTTGGACAAATCTCAAGAAAATTTGAGCTTTTAAATCAAAGTTTTCTCCTTATATAAACCAACATATTATAGTTATATTTTTTTTATAGCTTAATATGTGTGGTAGGACAAGGTCCAAAAGCTCAAACCTTTAAATAAAAACTTTTTTTGCTTGTCCTAATAATATATTGTAGTTACATGTCCTTTGTAGCTTGATATATTTTATAGAACAGGGTCTAGAATGTGATATATGCAAGATTTTCAAGATTAATTTCGATTTACATTGAGAAAAGTTTGAAAGTTCAAATACAAGTCAAGCTTATAAAAATAATTTTGCTAGGAAAAATAGCAGGTTGATTTCTTTTAAAAAGAAATTTACCTCTATCTTCCTTAAATTGTAATTAAAATTTCATTGTGGTTGACTCTTCTAAACACTTAAAGAATAAGACCTATAATTTTCAATGCTAAAATGAAAAGTGTGTTCCCTCCCTCCCTCCACTTGAGTGGATTATCGCTTTAGATGAAGATATATTTAATCTCATTTCCTTTTGGAACGTTAACGCTTAAAAGTTCAGCAAATTTAATTAGGTTCCTAGCAATCGCTGAATTAATCTCAAATATATTTTCAAATCTTTTATTCAACCATGTTATGATTTTTCTAATCTTAGGAATGAATAATTATTGGTTGATATATTGAAGTTTGAAAATATTTGGAATTCCCTCACCTTTAAACCTTCTTGTAGGTTAAAGTTTAATATGCCTATAAATCCTATTCCCTAAGAGTACTACATGGATACGACGATTTGTCCTATGCCATGTGATTTAACTCTGATAAAAAATGGATCTGAAGGCATACAATGAAGATAAATAGACAAGTTATATAAAAGCTTTTATTCATCATATGTAGTTTTCTCTTATGGTAATATTATTAAATCAAATATTAGCTAAGTTTACTCTTGGCTTCATTACTCCATTTGAGAAAACTCATGAGCAATTCTTGTTAAGATTGATCATCTTAAATTCCTCTTTCAATCAAAGACTTGGGATAATTCAAGGTTCCTTATTAAGGCTAACCCATGATATGATAAACATTTCTTTGTCATATGGCTTTTCTTTAAAATTAATTGACACACCTTGAATTGATACTGAGTTAGGTGATTTTAAAACATCTTTAATAGTTTTTCCTCTTCAATAGTGATAAAAAATTATCATATTTGGGTTCACCCATTATGATATCAATATGTATCTTCTTTTGAATTAAGATTTATGTCAAATTAAAATTGGAGGAAAGGAAAGTTTTGTTCACCTTGTTATTATACATCTCATAAGCATCTTACGAGTTGATGAACTTATATTATAATTATCTTAACTAAGTTGTCTATTCATACTATAAGGATCAGGTCCAATTTGTAAATCAATCTTCCTTGTATAAGAGTGTTATTTTTTTTTAACTCTTATACTTGGAAGATGATTTTACAACTGAAATAATCTTTTCAAGATTTAAATAAAGGAAGCCTCTTAAAAAAAAAAAAAAAAAAGTGAAGAAGGAAAAGAAAAGAAAAGAAAAAAAAAGAGACACATTCATTAAATGTGTAGCAAAAAAAAAAAAAAGTGGCTTCCCTTTCTAAATCTTAAATATCAAAGGACCTATTTATCCTTTAGTATTTTTAACACTTGATTTTTAAGAATTCAAAATTTTTGTTCATCATCAAGCATTGATGTTCTATTAGATGTAAAATATAAATATCATCTACAAGATTTGGAAATATTGAATTTCTACCTCTAATTTGATTATCTTTTGATATAATTCTTAATTTAATGAAAACATAAAGAAGAAAACCCCAGTTTTGCTTGTAGGGAGCTTTGATCTGGGTTAACAAAATCTAAATCTTGAGACCTCCCTAGTTGGAAACTTGAGTAGGTTTGTTCATATCTTCAAATCATAAAGAAAAATTACATAGATGATCAATCTAACTAGAATTATAATGGTGCTGGTTGTGCATTATTGGGTTTCACATATCTAACCTAATTGAGATGCATAAACAAATCATTATCCAAAAATCTTTAACTCTCTTTTGGATATCTTTCAATTTGAATGGATTCTAGACTTGGTCCTTATGCTAAATGACCTATAGTGATATTTATGAATATAAAAATCACTTTCTTTGGATTCAAAATTTTCAAACTAAACTAAGGGACATCCTTTAGTGGGTTTTGAGATGATTGTCTAATGTTCTCATTCACTATTGAGTAGATATCATACAAATTTAAATCTATTATTGATTGAGCTAGGATGTTAGAACATGAGGGGTTCTATCCTTAGTGATGTCGATGATACCTTTGTTTAAATCTTTATCAAACTTCAAAACAAAATCAAGGTACAATTTGACTAAGTCCATAATTGACTAATCTTGGATGTTAGAATTGGAGGGATTCTTTTCCTGATAAAGTCTATAGTAATTTCATCAAAAAGATATGAAATTCAATTCACGGTATATCTTTATCATAAACTAGATTCGGTTGTTAGAGCATAAACAACTCTATTCCCGTTTCTTTTCATAGCATTGAAATTCAAAATATTTTGAAACTATAATTTTCTTTGAAGGAAGTTGTTAAGTTTTAACTTTTGATTGAAATCGTTCTGATCATATTCAAACTATTTAATTTAGAGGGAGTCAACCAATCCTTTGTTGAGTTTTTGAATCTTTTCCAATATCATTTTCATTGAGTTAAGATGATTAAAACTTAAGCGATCACTTTCCAATATTATAAAAAAAATTATTATCAAATGAAAAATAAAGCTTTCACTCTCTGATGAAAATCAAACTTTTCTCAAGCATTATGAGTATTTGATATTCCTTAGTGCTTTCGCTATAAAGGATGCTCAAATATGCTCGTTGTTCTGTAACAACTCATACAAAAGTTAAAATTTTTCAGAGAAAATTTTCTCATGTTGCATTTAGTTCTCTTAGAACACGCGAACGAGAACTCTAGAAGATTCTTATTATTATTTTTTTGAGTTACTCGAAACAAATTCAATTACAGAATGAATTTTAATCAAAGTCTTGCATTCATCTTCTAGTGGTTGAGATGCTTTGATAGGTATCTATTTATCAAAGATAATCGAACTACTCCCCTTTTGTTTTCCTCACATATGATGATTCGGTATAAAAACATAATCCCTAGTGGATTACTTGTAAGTTATAAAGATCATTTATAATGAAGGATAAAACAAAATTTTATTCAAAAGATTTTCAAGTCTATCAATCTTCAAAATGTTTTTATTTCCCCTCTAGAAAGTGACATATATAAAAGCTTATGATCTCTAGTAGAACATTTGCAAGTTGTCAATGTCATTTGTGATGAAGGGAAATGATCCAAAACTTTAAAGAAATCAATTTATCTTCATTAAATTTTAAATCTTAAATCTGTCTTTAGGTATAAGTCCTCCTACGGCATCCTATTGATATCTTTGAAGTTAGGAGTAAGCATCCCTAGTGGCATCCTAATCTTATTCCCGAGGAGAAGTATAAGCATCCCCAGCGGCATCTTCTCTTCATTAAATCTTAAATCTTAAATCCGTCTTTAGGTACAAGTCTTCCTACGGCATCCTATTGACATCTTTGAAGTTAGGAGTAAGCATCCCTAGTGGCATCCTAATCGTCATCCCGAAGAGAAGTATAAGCATCCCCAGTGGCATCTTCTCTTCATTAAATTTTAAATCTTAAATCTGTCTCTAGGTATAAGTCCTCCTACGGCATCCTATTGACATTCTTAAAGTTAGGTATAAGCATCTCTAGTGGCATCCTAATCTTCATCCAGAAGTTAAGTATAACCATCCCCAGTGGCATCTTCTCTTCATTAAATTGTAAACCTTAAATCTGATCCTCTATGATTAGGTATGAGTCCCCACACTTAGGCTTCCTTTTCATATGATCATCTGATCCTCTAAGGTTAGGTGTGAGTCCCCACACTTAGGCATCCTTTCCTTACGATCATCTGCTAGAGTTGGAGAACGCCCCTCGTGGCACCATCCTAGTGTAAATTTTAAATCTTAAATCGATCCTCTATGGTTAGGTGTGAGTCCCCACACTTAGGCTTCCTTTCCATATGATCATTTGATCCTCTGAAGTTAGGTATGAGTCCCCACACTTAGGCATCCTTTCTTCATGATCATCCGCTAGAGTTGGAGAACGCCCCTCGTGGCACCATCCTAGTGTAAATTGTAAACCTTAAATCTGATCCTCTATGATTAGGTATGAGTCCCCATACTTAGGCATCCTTTCCTTATGATCATCTGCTAGAGTTGGAGAACGCCCCTCGTGGCACCTTCCTAGTGTAAATTTAAAATTTAAACCTTCCGAGATTAGATATAATCTATTCCATAGGTTGCTCTCTTTTCTTAGAAGACGCCCTCTAATTTGTTGAGTTAGGTATAAATACCCACTTGGTGGTATCCTTTCTCTTGGACTAGAAAGAAGACTCTAGTCTTATCAAAATCCTTTTCAAATCAAAATTACATTGACTCTTACATTCCTTTCAAACTTCATTCAAATCATAACATTCAACTTTTCAATATCTTGACTTTGTTAAATAATACTAATTTCATTAGTTATTATTTGCTAAAGCCATGAATGCCAATATCAACTTCAAATCAATTCCTCAAACTCGAATCTCTATAAACTTTTCATTCTAAATTTTTTTGTCAAACACAAAATTCCTTCAATTCATATATTCAAATCTTCAACTTCAATCTTTGGATCTAGTTGATCGTTTCGGTCAACGCCAATACGCACGATAAACTTTGGCAAGTTTATCATGCATATTAGGGGTCCATTTGTTGACCTCATTATTCAAGGTAAATCTCCCGAAAGTTCATCTCTAGCACCTAGGTCTTCCTAACTTAGTGTAGACGTCACCCATAGGATTTCCTTTAGGTGGATACCTAGTGACGTAGCACTGACTCGGCTTTCCAACTTAACCTCATAATCTGATCCAACTAAACTCAAAATCAACTCGTCTCAAACCCACTTCTTCAAAATTAATTTGTCAAAATCAAATTAACTTAAGATGAATTCGATTTCAATGACCTCGATTTGCCTGATTTAACTCGCCGTCTAGCCCAATTAAGTTTGATTCAACTGCATTCTAAATTCGACGAGTCCGGCCAACACTATAAATTTTCTCGTTATAATTTGAGAGAGTTTGGTATCAATTCAAGCCATTTAAAATCTTTATAATAAAATCAAAATAAAATTCATTAAATTTTATATTTAATTTGGCAACAACTTTGTTTAATTCGATCAAACTCGTAATGTTTTAATTTTCTAATTTTGATTCAAATTCAGCCCTTAGTTTTTCTTTAAAGCACGAATCAATCGTAGCCTTTGATTCTAATTAAATGAGATTAGGGCCGGTCTAACCATCCCTCACGATCTCCAGCACCCTCATGCTCCCATTCGCGAACTGCTCTTTCTCTGTGAAGCCCAGCCGTTGCCTCTAAAACGAAATCTTCTTCCCCTCACTCTGATCGGCGAAATCCCTCACAGAACAGCACTTCCCACTCTCACACTCTCTATTCACGAAACTCCCAAGCAGTTTACAAAACTGAAGGCTCACACGATACTCTAATTTGTGAACTGCTTTCTCTCCTCCACTCTCACATTCTCTCCATTCAGAGGAACCAAACAAAAAAAAAGAACAACTCCCGAACTGCTCCCATTCGCACAACTCAGTCCGTCCCTCTCTCTCACACGACAGTTCGCAAGCAACGAAATCCCCCATCTCCTCTACATTCGTTTGCACGAAGCCTTAACCTGTCACTCTCTCCAAGTTCACACAACCCAGACCGAACCCCCCAAGTCGATCTGCACCTCCCTCTCATGGGTCTCCGACGCCAATCAACAGCCACAGCCTCCCGTCGCCTGCCTTAATCTCTTCGATGCTCTCCGGATCTCTCTGGCGTGAGAAGTGCAGTTCATGAAATCCAGCCTCCTTTCCATTTCTCTAGGCCCCTCTTCCTCTCTCTCACACTCACGCCTCCCAGGACAAAAAGCCTCTCCCAGCAAAACCGAAGCCCTCCATCCCGATCAGTTCGCGACGAGACCAAAACGAAATCTTCTTCCCCTCACTCTGATTGGCAAAATCCCTTAGCCTGTCGCCCTTCTCTGCTCGTAAGAAGACAGAATTCCCCATGTTAGGCTCTTCTCCAGCGAAACCGAGCCCTATCTCCTCCTTCCCTTTGTTCGTTCTACTCAGGGAAGCCCAACGTTGTTGCATGCCTTAGCCAACTCCAACTTTTCCCCTTTCGGTAGAGGTAACAGTTTCTTCTAACTTTTTATACCCTGTATAATCTCTCATGGAGTATGAGATGACTGAGATGAAAGCCAATGCAATCTACATTTCAGACTAAATCATCTTTATTAAACACATGATATTGTAAGAAAATAGAACAAAAAAAAAAAAAAAAGAAAACCTGTAGAGATTTGGCAGCCCTATATAGTTCAATCTTAAGATGGAAACATATAATTTTGATTCAATTTTTTTTAGCACTTAAAATTTTTTTCTTAAACTTTCATCGCCACCTTTCATCCAAGTTAAAATTTAGAACACCATAGATAACCTTTGCCGTCAATGGAGATCCTGAAAATTTTATGTTTTATTACCTCTCCAGCATCTGTAAGTTCAACTTGTTTGTTTTAATGGTGATATATGATGAGCTAGAGCCCTTAAAAGAATTGCTAGTCTTTTCCATTGTTGATATGGATCTATCTAATTATCTCCATCTTGAAATTAATTTCAGTATTTTAGTGCTCAGAATACTATAATTGGAAGCAAATGTAGTTTTACATGATTTTTGTTCCGTAAATTATTTCAGAAATGTTGGAAAATAGTCATGTGCCTTATGTGTTAATTGTAAGCAAACACAGATTCAATGCAATTGTGTTTTGACTATATTTGAAGGTCTCTTGAATTGTCGGATGAATATAAAGTTGTAAAAGTCTTATCTTTTTCTCAGAATTTTGTTTGACATGAGTTTGATAGAGCAAATGAGTAAAATAAAGATTTGTCATTCCAATTTGCTTTCAATATAAAATATAAGAAAATCATATGAATTTCTTTATGAGCAAATGAATTTTTCCAAGGTATTCTGCATTGTTTTGTGTTGTGATTTGGGAAAGAAAAAAGGACGAACATTGATTTATATTTCATTAAAAAAAAAAAAAAAGAGCAAGTGGTTGTTGAGAGTGAAAATGTGGATATATGTTAAAAGTTGAAATATGTAAATGTGAACTTTGTATGTTTTGGAAAGGTGAAATTTTGTATAAGAAGCGAAGAGTGTGGATTGTGAAAGATTAAAGTGTGTAAAAGTGTTTTGAAAAGAAAAGTGTAGTGTGATTTTGGGAAGAATGAAGTGTGCAAGTATAAGAGGTAAAGTTTTTGTTTTGTGAAATTTGAACAAGTTTTAGAAGAGCGGAAGTTGAGTGAGAAAGGTGTATGTTGGAACGCTAAGAATGTTGAAAATGTGTTTGTATTCAAACTAAAGCTTGAAAGCATATTGAAAAGCAAATCGTATGAGTGTGATTTTGGAAAATGAGAATTGTATGTATTGAAAGTGGAAGTAAATGAGTTTTGGAGAAGTAAACAAAATGAAAATCTAGGTTGTTGGAAATAAATTATTTGGGTGAAATTGTTGAAGAAGTAAAGCATCTCTTTCTACCTCTCTTTCTCTCCCCCTTTCTTGTGCCTCAAGATAAATGTTGGAAAGGTATACAATATGCTTACAAAATAAAGGTTCCAAAAGTGCAATCAACAGAACTGGTAATCAAGCCCGAAGAATGGTATGTCTTTATTTTCAGTAAATTTCAATTATTTTATTATTAATTATTAAATGTATTTTCTAGTCCCTATTTTTCCTGTTTATTTGCTTCATGCGAGGAATGGTACGGGTCGAGGGAACAAAAGTACAAGGAGCTAAAGGCGTCAGTCGCCTCTATCCAACCGGGTAGAGGTGCTACGGGCGGAACCACCGGATTGTAGCCCCCGGTGACTGTAAGTATTTCTAAACTTAGAAAACCTTTAGGGGCCCCTTGATGTGGTGTGCGTTAACCCTTCGCTTTTAGGTCCCTGTAGTAACTTCAATTTTATTAGGTTTATTTTTATTTGCTCTTAGATCCCTAAACCCCTTTTACATATACGCAAAGTTCTAAGGGTTAGTAATAACAAATTTTTTTATCCCATATAATAGCAGTGACACTTAAGGATAAAAATTAAGGACTGAGTCTTAGAAAATCTAGACTTAGGATGCATGCACACTTTAGGATAGAAACTTATAACATAGAAAATTTAGTGACATCTCACTTTAGAATTAGTAAATATATTTAAATTAGAATTCAATCAATTAGAAAGCTTTAGCCAATAATTGACTAAGGACATTTCAAAACCTCACAGTCTACTACACACACTTAGATTTGTTTGTTAGGACAACCGACTCTAGTTTTAGGTTAGACCGGTGTTTATTTCCTTACTGCACTGTGATGGGCTTTTTCTCGAGTTTTATTGCATGCTGGTTGTAAAATGTTGGTGTGTTTGTTTATTTATTTTTACTGCACTCTATATTGGTTTGATTGACGATTAGATTACCCATAAGCTAGGAGCGATCTGGATTGTTAATATGATTTTCTGCAGGTGGCCACACTCATGCAGGGCAGAAAAAGAGGGGCTAATTAATTAATAATAAATAAATGCTACAGGTGCTTCAGCTCCTTAGCCCCCAAATGAAGAAGAGTGTGGCTTAATAATTTAAATTCAATTGCATATATATATAACTGCGTGGGATGATTTTTGTTATAAATTGCTTAGGATAACCTTGCAGGTGGACTAGATTTTCCTTCTCTTTCTGTGAAATGAAATGTAATGTAAATATAATATATCAAGAGTCAATAAATGTGAAAGTGATTTTGAAAGTGGGATATTACATCCAATTTGGAATCCAAAGAAAGGAGAATATACCTTAAAGGATTATTCTCTTTTATTTGGAAAGCTAAATTAGGATGATTCAATATCCAAATAGAAAAGAAAATACCCCTCTTAGGGATGAGTTTCTTTTCATTTGGATATCCAAAACCCGACGGACCCGAGAAGCTCGTAGAAGAAGAAAAGACAGAACGAGAAGATTGAAGAAAGGATACGAAGAAATAAAGTTTCAAGGAATAGTATATCCCAATTTAAAAAAATCACTTGCGTCATTCTTAGGATAAGAATCCGGATTTGTTGGCAGTGGTGCCCTGCCACTTTACTTTTCTGCAAATTCTGGGTGTAATATGGACATTGGACATTGGATATTATAATTTTGGATTATTTAATTTGTTTGTTTACATTATTTGTGCAGTAGATTTTTTTAGGACCCTGCATGCCGTGTTTTGTTTTAGCCTAGATTCGAATCGGAGAGATTTTTTTCGTAAGGGTATGCTCAAAATGAATTTCATATAATTTATTACATTTCTTGTCTATTTCTTCTTCACTTTTTGTTGCTGTCAAAAAGGGGAAGAAATTATTGTGTTTTCTGTTTTGATTGTTCTGTTTGCAAGTTTTTTACTTTGTAGTTGTTTTTGTTAAATTTTTTTTAAAAAAAAAAAACAAAAATGTTGTTCGTTATACCTCCTTATTTTAATGTACTCATCAATTCAGGGGGAGTTTAGGAGATAGGAGATTTTATTTTAACTTGAAATCATACAAACAATATTTGTTTTTCCATCATCAAAAAGGGGGAGATTGTTAGAATAGTTGCTATTTGAATGATTTATATTTTTGCAACTTATGTAGTTTTGATGATTCCAAACATTATTGTTCAAAATGTGTAGTTATCTCCTAACAATTTTAGAAGATTTGCATTTGCTCTTGTGTGTACTAACATTTCAGGAAAATCAGACTCCAGACTACGATAACTTGAAATCAAATTCAACATGAAATACTTTGTTAATTTGAAGTTTGCATTTTTTCTTTGAATTAATTTTGAAAGGGAGTGAATGTAATTGAGTGAATAAAAAACATACACACACACATGAGGAGATCATAATATTTTAAACTGATCGTACTGGACGATATCCTATTGTACGGGACGATCGGACAGTTATCTCCTATAGGGCACATGGAACAAATAGGAACTTGCTTGGAAATTATTTTTTTTAAGTCCTATTCGTCCAGGACGAAAATAATTATCGTACCAGACGAATGGTTCTCTATAAAATTTTCGTCCAGACGAATTTTATTATCATACGAAGCAACCGGTCCTCTGGAAAATTTTCGTACAGACGAAATTAATTATCATACCGGACGATTAGGTCTCTGGAAAATTTTCGTCCAGACGAAAACAAATTATCGTCTCTGGCGATTGGTCCTCTGAAATATTTTCGTCCAGACGAAATAAATATTTGTCCAGGACGATCGGGTCTCTGGAAAATTTTCGTCCAGACGAACATATTTTCATCCAAACGATTAACCGACTTAGAACAGTTTTCAGCAGTTTCTAGAACCGACCTTGTAATAACCGTTCGTACTGGACGAACCTAGTTCGTACATGACGATCATCTGTACGAAGACATTTCGTACACATATACAAATTGGGTCGTTACAGATCGTTTAAGTAAAATCGTCCAGGACGATCCAGGATCGTACAGGACGATCCACTGCGTACAGAATTGAAAACTTGCAGTTTTTGGGCGGTTTTTCTTGTCTTTCATATATATAGTCCAAATTAGACTGCCTCCCAATCTTTTTGTCATTTGATCTTCGTGCCTCTTGAGAGAATAGCCAAGGAGAGAGTGGAAGAGAGCATTCAAAGGAGGATTCCTACCACTGGAGCGAGAAGGCTTCACTTGGATTACAAAGGTAAGAGTCTCTACTTGTGAAATTGGATTTCTTCACTCTTTTCCTTCTTCCTTCTAGATTCTTGTGAGAAGATCAGTCAAGGAGATCCGGTTCTCTGCCGACACTTGGAGAGTGTGAACAGCCGAAGGGTTCTCCGCCTACACCTAAAGAGTGTGAACAGCCGTAGGGTTCTCTGCCCACACTATGAGAGTGTAAAAGGACGAATGTTCTCTGCCAGCACTGTGGATTATGTAAAAGGACGACGGTTCTCTGCCGCACCGGGTAGTGGTGAAAAGAGTGTGTTGTAAAGGCTTCTCCGCCTTGCTGTGGGTGCTAAAGGAGAGTCACTATTGGTTTTAGTGCAATACTCAGAGGGTGCCTCTGAGGAGTGGATGTAGGTCTGGTTATAGACCGAACCACTATAAATCTGGTGTCATTTACTTTATTGTTTTTACATTTCTGCACTTTAAATTTCAGTTTTAACAACTCTGTGGTTGAAAAACATTTTTCTACAAACTTTAAAAGAAAATTTTATTTCGGTTTAACTTAATCATTAATAGGGTTTAAAATTTTTTAAAAACTACCAATTCACCCCCCTCTTGGTAGCCGTGGGACATTTACTTAGGCTTAACAACCTAATTACTGGACTCAACAAGTGGTATCAGAGCATAGTTTCAAAATCATAAGTTTGAACTACTTTTTGATTAACATAGATGGCTACATTTGGAAACCGAAACACACCTGAGGGTTACTCTATCACTAGACCTCCACTGTTTGACAATATTCCTTTTGATTTTTGGAAAACACGCATGTCTACTTTCTTACAGTCACTTGATTATCGCATGTGGATGCTAGTCCAGGAAGGTTACTCAAAACCAACTAGATTAGTTGATGGAATTAGGGTAGAAACACCCTATGCAGATTGGACTATAGAAGAACGTGACTTAGCACAGTTAAATGCGAAATATTTAAATAGTTTCTTTTGTGCTTTAAAATCTGAAGACTACATGCGAGTTTCCACTTGAAAAAGCGGAAAGGACATATGGGATAGACTTTGTATAACTTATGAAGGGACAAATGAGGTTAAGCAATCAAGACTCAATATCTTGTTACATGACTATGAATTATTTCGCATGAAACCTAATGAATCTATTTCAGATATGTACACAAGATTCACTCAAATTGTCACCTCTTTGCATGCACTTGGTAGGGAATTAACTAATGCTGAAATGGTCAATAAAATTATTTGTTGTTTACCTACTGTATACGATGCTAAAATTACTGCAATTACAGAGTCTAAAGATCTAAACATATATTCCATTGACAATCTTCTTGGTTCACTCATTTCTTATGAGCAAGGAGTAAGTCAAAGAAAGATTGATGCAGGTGAACCAAGAAAGGATAAGAATATTGCACTAATTGTGGAAGAGTTCGAAAGTGAACACTCACAACTTGAGGATGAAGACGATATTGCACTGATGACTAGACAATTCAGAAGCTTTTTAAAGAGGGAGCAGAAGAGGCGCCAGCAATGGAATAGAGGTAAGTATAACAGAAATGGCAAGATTTCTAATGAAGTGATTTATTATGAATGCAGGAAACCAGGTCATATAAAGACTGATTGCCCAAAACTCAAAGCCACTCCTAGCAAGGAGAAGGTAGAGGAGAAACCAATGATAAAGAAGGGCAAGAAGAAGTTTCAAAAGGCTTTTTGTGCGGACTCAGCTTCAGACTCATCTGAGACTGAAAAAGAAGAAGAAGTCACAAACCTTTGCTTGATGGCAGATAATGCTGAACAATCAGATCAAGAAGAGGTATGTGATTTAACATATAATGAATTATTTGAAGTTTCTGAACACATGCATGATGCATATAGGAAAATGAAAAAGATGCATGCTAGTGTAGTTTTAGAATTGGAAGAGCTTAATAAGGAACACGAAATCCTTAGGAAAGATCATGCTTTAATTGATAACAACCACATGAAACTACTTGATGAATATGATGACTTGAATAAAAATTTTGAGAATTTAAAATCATCCTATGCTGAACTTGAAAAAGAATTTAAGAATTTTAAGGATGAATCTGAGAGCAAGACATATAGAATCAATTATACCAATCGAATCTTGGAAGATAGGA
Organism: Dendrobium huoshanense; assembly: GCA_016618105.1. NCBI lineage: Eukaryota > Viridiplantae > Streptophyta > Magnoliopsida > Asparagales > Orchidaceae > Dendrobium > Dendrobium huoshanense. The sequence continues at coordinate 17,168,122 of CM028357.1, forward strand.
ATTCATTTTACAAACTCACTATAAGAGCTCTCGACGATAATAGGAACCCCCCTAAACTTGAAGATTTTACAAATCCTAAATATTATCCTAAATTCATGAAATCCCTTAGAAGATAATCATATGAAAGAAAACATATGAATATTTTTCTAATGTTAAATGTAACAATTATGGATTTTTGGGACATATATCTCACACCTGCACTCTAAAGATGAAACCTAATTTGGTTTGGAGAACTAAGATGCATAAACCTAGACATATCATACATGCATCTGATTATAAATTTCATAAAGGTGAACCCAAACTAGTTTGGGTTCCCAGGTCTAACATTTGAGAATTTTGCAGGAATACTCTCACACAAGACCTCGTGAGAGTATATGGTACCTGGACAGCGGATGTTCAAAGCACATGACTGGAGATACTGCTCAATTCATAACGCTGGAAGCCATGAGTGGAGGCAAGGTTACACTTGGAGATAATACCACAAAGAAAGTGGTTGGATCAGGTATGATTGGAAATTTAAAAAACTTTTTCATAGACAATGTGTTATTAGTTGAAGGCTTAAAACATAATTTGCTTAGCATAAGTCAGCTATGTGATAAGGGCTATAATGTAAAATTTTTACCTACTAGCTGCATAATTAGCCTAAATGGGAAAATTGTTTTAAATGGAAAAAGGGTAAACAATGTCTACATGCTAGATTTAAATTGTATTCAATCTCCTACTGGTTTTTGTTTGAAAACTGTTTTTGATGAATCATGGCTTTGGCATAGAAGACTTTGTCATTCTAGTATGAAAAATCTTAGAAGAATTACCCAAAAGAATTTGGTGAGAGGTATACCTAAACTAGACTTTACCAAGGACCATCTATGTGATGCATGTCAATTAGGAAAACAAGTGAAGTCCTCTTTTAAGTCCAATAAAGATCTTAGGACCAGTAAACCTTTAGAAATTCTACACATGGATCTTTTTGGACCTGTAGGTACTGTAAGTCTAGGAGGAAAGGTATATGGATTTGTTATAGTAGATGATTTTTCAAGATTCACATGGGTTAAATTTCTTTTTCATAAGAGTGAATCATTTGAGGAATTCAAAAATTTTTCAACTTGGATACAAAGAAAACTAGGATGTGAAATAATTTCTATACAAAGTGATCATGGAGGAGAATTTGAAAATGAAAGATTTGAAAATTTCTGTAAAGAAAAGGGGATTGATCACAATTTTTCTGCACCTAGAACTCCTCAATAAAATGGAGTAGTTGAAAGGAAGAACAGAACATTAATAGAAGCCGCCCGAGCAATGTTAGCAGAATACTCGCTTCCTAGATATTTTTAGGCTGAGGCGGTTAGCACTGCATGCTATGTTCTGAATAGGGTAAATGTGAGATCAAATTTGAATAAAACACCCTATGAGTTGCTAAAAGGTAGAACACCAAACTTGTCTTATTTACATGTATTTGGTTGCAAGGTGTTCATACATAATAATGGAAAATCTGCCTTAGAAAAATTTGATTCAAAATCAGATGAAGGAATTTTTGTTGGATATTCAAGTGTTGGAAAATCTTATAGAGTATTCAACAAAAGAACTTTAGTCATTGAAGAAACCACACATATTGTATTTGATGAAAATGGAAACATGGAAGAGCCAAATGTTGTTGAAGAAGAAATTGAAGAAAACTCCCAAAAGATTGATAGATTAAATTTGGAAGAAAATGTGAAAGAAAATTTGGAAAGAGAAGACCCTTTGCCTAGAGATTTAAGATTTACTAAAAACCACCCAAAGGAATTGATTATAGGTGAACCAAGTGAGGGTGTTAGAACTAGGCGTGGATTAAACAAGGAAGTCAATCATTCAGCCTTTATTTCAACTATTGAACCCACTAACATTGATCAAGCACTTTCTGATGAATTTTGGATATTGGCCATGCAAGAAGAGTTAAATCAATTTGTAAGAAATAAAGTTTGGGAACTAACTACAAGGCCAAAAGATCAAAGTGTTGTTGGAACCAAGTGGGTGTTCAAAAATAAAATGAATGACTCAGGAGTAGTCATTAGAAATAAGGCTAGATTAGTAGCTAAGTGGTATAATCAAATTGAAGGAATTGATTTTGAGGAAACTTTTGCCCCTGTAGCTAGACTTGAAGCAATTAGGGTTTTACTAGCCTTTGCCTATTTTAAAGGTTTGAAATTGTTTCAAATGGATGTCAAAAGTGCCTTTTTAAATGGGGTAATTGAGGAAGATGTTTTTGTAGAACAACCTCCAGGTTTTGAAAATTCTAAATTTCCAAATCATGTTTTTAAATTAAAAAAAGGCATTATATGGATTGAAACAGGCACCTAGGGCTTGGTATGAGAGGTTGAGCACCTTCCTACTTGAAAGATCTTTTGAAAAAGGAAGTGTGGATACAACTCTCTTTTTAAGGAAAATTGGAAAGGATATACTTATTGTTCAAATTTATGTGGATGACATCATCTTTGGATCTTCAAATAAATATCTTTGTGATGATTTTTCTATAACAATGAGTAGTGAATTTGAAATGAGTCTAATGGGAGATTTAAATTACTTTCTAGGTTTTAGCATTAAGCAACTTGAGGAAGGTACTTTTCTTAGTCAAACTAAATATATTAAGGACATCCTCAAAAAATATGAAATGGACAATGCTAAACCTGTTAGTACACCAATGAGTTCCTCAGTTCAGTTGGATAAGGACCTTAAGGTAAAATCTGTTGATCAAAAGAAATTTAGAGGGATAATTGGATCTTTACTTTACTTGACTGCTAGCCGACCAGATATTATGTTCAGTGTTTGCTTATGTGCTAGATTTCAATCAGATCCAAAAGAATCACATTTGACAGCAGTGAAAAGGATTTTAAGATATCTACTAGGAACTCAAAACTTAGGAATTTGGTATCCTAAGTTTAGCTCTTCATTTGAAATTATTGGTTACTCAGATTCTGACTTTGCAGGCTGTAGAGTGGATAGGAAAAGCACTTCTGGAACATGTCAATTCATTGGAAATTTATTAGTTTCATGGTCTAGTAGAAAACAAAATTCAGTGGCACTATCTACTACAAAAGCAGAATACATTGCATTAGGAAGTTGTGTGGCACAAGTACTTTGGTTAAAACAACAGTTGATTGATTTAGGATTAACTATAGGCACTATTCCAATTTATTATGACAATACTAGTGCTATTTGCATTTCCAAAAATCCTATTTAACATTCTAGAACCAAACACATTGATATAAGGCATCATTTCATAAGGGATCATGTATCCAAAGGAGAAATTGAACTCATACATGTTTCAACTGAAAATCAACTTGCAGACATTTTTACAAAACCTTTAGCCTTTGATACCTTTAGTACTTTAAGAACAAGGCTTGGTGTTATTGATTTGAATGCTTAAACAAAATGTCTTTGCAACATTGATATTTGTTTTGTTTTATTTTTTGATTTTGTGAAATTTTTTGTATTTTGATTGAATTGTTTTTGGATCTATGGTTTTGTTTTATGTTTGTTTGTGTCTTTGAATATTTAGGTTGATTTTCTTAATTTAAAAAATCAAAATTATAAATTTTGGAGGAAATCGTCCGGGACGAATTTATTTCGTATTGGACGATGTGTGAAAGAACAATTTGCGTGAATTTTAACCGTTTTGAGAGCAGTTTTTAATTAGATCATCTGTACGATCTGATGATCGTCCAGGACAATTTTTTTTTTTTAATGTTTTTATTATGTCTGTTTAATTGTTAAGTGTTTGTGTTTATGTTGGTTTTTCTTCTTAAGTTCAATGTTTTTTCTTCTTGTTTTTTAGATATTATGTAATCCGTTCATTAATATCAATGAAAGTTGTTATGTTTTTTCAAATTTGATTTGTTTTTAGAATGTGGTTAATGTTTATGAATTTTATTAGTATTATTTAATCTTCATAGTGCTTAAATTAGATTGTAATTTGAGATTATCTATATTAGAAAATCTAGTCTTTCTAAATTTATAAGTTGTTTATAACTTGTTGTAATTAGAACTTTTAAATTCATGTCTATTCATTTAGACTACATAAAAGTTAATATTACTATTGCAATTTAGATGTTTTCTTATTTTGTATTTCTATGCTCAAGTGATATTTATGTACTTAGAAATATTTGAAATTTTAGATTATAGATTTTGGAAAGAATTGGTCTCAATTACTCTTGAACATTGTACAAAATGTATAAAAATCAAAAGGAATTCGCAAAGATTTGCAATGTGAAAAAGAGGCACAAAATAAGCCCAACAAAGAAAAATTGCACAAAAATGTGCCCCAAATTTTTTGAAAAAGATGCGCAAAGCGCCACATGTGGTAATTCTCTTCTTTCCAAATTCTTTCAGTCTCTTAATTCAAATTGATCTTATATTCATTTATATTCTATTAAACTTTGAAATATAGAATTTTTATACATCTCTCTTGTAATGATTTTCTATAGTCAAATGTCTAAATTGAATCATGTCTTTGATAAATTCTTCTTACTTACAATGTTATATCACTTCTTAAATTTTATGAATTTCTATGATTGACCTAATATTTTTAGTTTAAAATTGCATACTCTATGTCAATCACCATTTAGATTAAATTTTAAAATGAATTTCATATAATTTATTACATTTCTTGTCTATTTCTTCTTCACTTTTTGTTGCTGTCAAAAAGGGGGAGAAATTATTGTGTTTTCTGTTTTGATTGTTCTGTTTGCAAGTTTTTTACTTTGTAGTTGTTTTTGTTAAATTTTTTTTAAAAAAAAAAAACAAAAATGTTGTTCGTTATACCTCCTTATTTTAATGTACTCATCAATTCAGGGGGAGTTTAGGAGATAGGAGATTTTGTTTTAACTTGAACTCATACAAACAATAATTATTTTTCCATCATAAAAAAGGGAGAGATTGTTAGAATAGTTGCTATTTGAATGATTTATATTTTTGCAACTTATGTAGTTTTGATGATTCCAAACATTATTGTTCAAAATGTGTAGTTATCTCCTAACAATTTTAGAAGATTTGCATTTGCTCTTGTGTGTACTAACATTTCAGGAAAATCAGACTCCAGACTACGATAACTTCAAATCAAATTCAACATGAAATACTTTGTTAATTTGAAGTTTGCATTTTTTCTTTGAATTAATTTTGAAAGGGAGTGATTGTAATTGAGTGAATAAAAAACATACACACACACACATAAGGAGATCATAAGATTTTATACTGATCGTACTGGATGATATCCTATCGTACGGGACGAATCGGACAGTTATCTCCTATAGGGCACATGGAACGAATAGGAACTTACTCGGAAATTTTTTTTTTAAGTCCTATTTGTCCAGGATGAAAATAATTATCGTACGAGACGATTGGTTCTCTGTAAAATTTTCGTCCAGACAAATTTTATTATCGTACGAGGCGACCGGTCCTCTGGAAAATTTTTGTACAGACGAAATTAAATATCGTTCCGGATGATCAGGTCTCTGGAAAATTTTCGTCCAGACGAAAACAAATTATCATCCGTGGCGATTGGTCCTCTGAAATATTTTCGTCCAGACAAAATAAATATTCGTCCAGGACGATCAGGTCTCTGGAAAATTTTTGTCCAGACGAACATATTTCCGTCCAAACGATTAACCGACTTAGAACAGTTTTCAGCAGTTTCTAGAACTGACCTTGAAATAACCGTTCGTACTGGACGAACCTAGTTCGTACAGGACGATCATCTGTATGAAGACATTTCATACACATATACAAATTGGGTCATTTCAGATAGTTTATGTAAAATCGTCCAGGACGATCCAGGATCGTACAGGACGATCCACTGCGTACAGAATTGAAAACTTGCAGTTTTTGGGCGGTTTTTCTTGTCTTTCATATATATAGTCCAAATTAGACTGCCACCCAATCTTTTTGTCATTTGATCTTTGTGCCTCTTGAGAGAATAACCAAGGAGAGAGTGGAAGAGAGCATTCAAAGGAGGATTCCTACCAATGGAGCGAGAAGGCTTCACTTGGATTACAAAGGTAAGAGTCTCTACTTGTGAAATTGGATTTCTTCACTCTTTTCCTTCTTCCTTCTAGATTCTTGTGAGAAGATTAGTCAAGGAGATCCGGTTCTCTACCGACACTTGGAGAGTGTGAACAGCCGAAGGGTTCTTTGCCTACACCTGAAGAGTGTGAACAGCCGAAGGGTTCTCTGCCCATACTAGGAGAGTGTAAAAGGACGAAGGTTCTTTGCCAGCACTGTGGATTGTGTGAAAGGATGACGGTTCTCTGCCGCACCGGGTAGTGGTGAAAAGAGTGTGTTGTAAAGGCTTCTCCGCCTTGCTGTGGGTGCTAAAGGAGAGTCACTATTAGTTTTAGTGCAATACTCAGAGGGTGCCTCTGAGGAGTGGATGTAGGTTCTATTATAGACTGAACCACTATAAATCTGGTGTCATTTACTTTATTGTTTTTACGTTTCCGCACTTTAAATTTCAGTTTTAACAACTCTGTGGTTGAAAAACATTTTTCTACAAACTTTAAAAGAAAATTTATTTCGGTTTAACTTAATCATTAAGAGGGTTTAAAATTTTTTAAAAACTACCAATTCACCCCCCTCTTGGTAGCCGTGGGACATTTACTTAGGCTTAACAACCTAATTACTGGACTCAACAGTAAGCTCGGGACCGCCAAAAGTCAGCATAAGCATATTAATAATTTCTCTTCCTTGTTAGGCACCTCCTCGCCTGCGGGTTCTGACAGACCACTTGACCTATGAGGGTGCAGTTCTGTCAAGGGGATGTTGTGCAATCTCTAGGGTAAAAATCTATTTTCTAAGCCTAATTTTAAAATTGCTTCATATTCATTTCATGCATTTGAGTCAATTAGCATGCATTACATTAGATACAAATTAAAAAGAGTCTAAAATATTAATAGCATTTCTAGACATTTTTTACCCTACATAAGTTGAGGGGCCAATTAGGGTCTATCTTAGATGTCGGCCCCCAATTCATTAAAACCTAAACAACATCCCTACCCATCTTTCATAAGAGACTGGATACATGGTTTTAAAGCGACTAGGTGGTTAGCTGGCTCCCCAATCCAGGCCGGGGTAAGTCCAGATTTGCACTTCATTAGTTAGGTTCGGGTCGCTACTTTGTAGTACCCAAATTAGATTTAAGTTCTGAGACAGATTCTTTTTAGATCTTAAGTCCTCGCCCTCTGAGAATATAATCCCAAATTTCTAATAAAATGTCAACTTAAACATAAAATTTTCTTTAAAATGTAAAGCCCAACATAGGATAGACTGAGGTTGCCTCTGAGTTTCTCAGAATCCGGCACCTTCTACTTTTCCTCCTTCGACTCGTTAATAAATGTTCAACATTGAGCTTTCACCTTGGAAAATCTTTACTTCTATTTCCTTGTCTTCTACTTTGTAGTCAAAAGGGTATGAAATCACTGCTTTAATCGAGAGTTTTCTTAGGAGCATTCCTCCTAGGATGTAATTAACTATAGGAGCTTGCTCTTATAGGGATTTGAGAACCCCAGACTAAAATAAACCTTGTTTTATTCGTATAAAATAAGGGAAGAATCTTTGGGAATGTAGATATTTTTTTAAAATCTCATTTCTAATTTTGAATAGACTTGTAGAATGTTATTATTATCTTTTCAGATAATATAATATTATACTTGTTATATTCAACTTTAGAAATGATGAATTTTATAAAACTCATTCTTGCTTTTGGATATCTTGAATAATGTTATGTTCGTCTTTTAAGATGATATAATATTATTCTTGCCATATCTAAATAAAAGAATGAATAAACTTTTTCAAAAACATATTTCTATCTTTAGACATATTCTATAGATATTCATGTTCATCTTTTGAGATGACATGCTATTCTTTGAATTATGTTTGATTATAGAAATATCAATTTTCAAAACCCTATTTTGATATTGAATCCTTTATAGAATATTGTGTCGGCCTCTCGAGACTGTACTTTATTCTCAATGCAGTATTCAATTACAAAATATGAGAAATCAAAATCTGCGTGGTGACACAATTTTTTCCCACCACCAGACTCATTAAAAACTACATGGGTTGTCTCTTCCACCATCAAAGTTCTCTTGTTAAATACCCTAAAAGACTTCCTAACACTAGAATATCCCAAGAATACTCCTTCATCAGATTTAGGATCAAATTTTCTCAAGTGAGACTTCCCATTATTGTGAATGAAAACCTTACAACCAAAGACATGAAGGTAGGAAAGATTGGGTGTCCTACCCTTAAGGATCTCATAGGGTGTCTTCTCTAATTTGGCTCTAACATTCACCCTATTTAACACATAACAAACTGTGTTAACCGCTTCAGCCCAAAAGTATTTTGGAAGTGAATACTCAGCAAGCATGGCTGTAGCGGCTTCCACCAAGGTCCGATTCTTCCTTTCAGCTACCCCGTTCTATTGAGTGGTCTTAGGAGCTGAAAAATTGTGGCTAATCCCCTTGTCATCACAAAAATCTCCAAATCTTTCATTTTCAAACTCTCCCCCATGATCACTATGGATGGTCAAAATCTCACAACCTAGCTTTTTCTGAATCCAAGATGAAAAAGTTTTAAACTCCTCAAAAGACTCATTTTTATGTGAAAGAAATCTAGTCTAAGTGAACCTCAAGTAGTCATCAATAATCACAAAACCATAGACTTTCCCTCCCAGGCTGGCAGTGCTAATGGGTCCAAATAAATCCATGTGAAGAACTTCTAAAGGTCTAGAGGTGCTAATGTCCTTAATGGGATGAAAAGTGGAGTGGACTTGCTTTCCTAGTTGACAGGCATCACAAAGGTGGTCTTTTGAAAACTTAAGTTTGGGGACACCTCTAACTAGGTCCTTTTGGGTCACTTTCCTAAGGGTTTTCATACTTGCATGACAAAGCCTCCTGTGCCACAACCAAGAATCATCAATCATTGTTTTTAAGCAAAAAGAAGAAGCACATTCAATGTTATTTAAATCAAGCATGTAGACATTGTTGATCCTTTTTCCCTGCAAAATAGTGTTGTTACTTAAACTTACAATGCATGAATTTGCAAAGAATTGCACGATGAATCCTTTGTCACGGAATTGACTGATACTGAGCAAGTTGTGCTTCAATCCATCTACAAGCAAAACATTTTCAATCATAAGGTTCTTGGAATTACCAATTATACCTGCGCCTACCACCTTCTTGGTGGTGTTGTCTCCAAGAGTAACCTTGCCTCCAGTCTTGGACTATAGTACAACAAACTGGCTGGCATCACCAGTCATATGTCGAGAGCATCCACTGTCCAGGTACCACATACTCTCACGAGGCCTTTTGTGAGAGCCCTCCTACAAAATTACCAAATGTTAGATTTAGGAACCCAAGCAGGTTTGGGTTCCTTCTTATGAAGAGAAGAATGCAATGCATGTGTGGTATATTGTGGATCATGCACCTTAGGTCTCCACACCCAATCTGTACTATGGTGAATCATGCAAGTGTGTGAGATGTGTCCTAGCATGCCACATGAAAAACATCTAACTCCAGGAAAGGGATTTCTTAAGTGGTTTGAGTTATAATGCCTCTTTCTAGGTATTGGTAATTGATCACAAGTATGTGTCGTCCTAGTTTTCTTACATGCTTCTAATTCATTTTGAATCTTTAAAGTTGTGCTTTTTAAGACTTCATTTTCAATCCTCAAATTTTTCTCTTTCTCCTTGAACTTCTTAAAATCAGATTCAAGTGATGTATGTGAGACTTTTAATGCATCATGCTTTTCAACTAATTCACAATGATTTTTATTTAACTCATCAAATTCATCAAGTAAAGTCATATGATTTGAATCAATCGTTTGATGGTCTTTAATCAAAATTTCATGCTCTTTTTATAGATTTAAAAATTCTAATTTCAAGGTAGCATGGGTTTTCTTTAATTTCCTATATGATGCATGAATTGTTTTTGAAACTTCAAGAAGTTGATCGTAGGAAAGTTCACATACCTCTTCTTGATCAGGATTGTTGTCTGCCATCAAGCACAATTTTGATGTCTCATCTTCTGGTTTTGTCTCTTATGAATCTGATGCCGAATTCGCCCAAAATGCTCTTTGTACTCTCATCTTGTCCTTCCTTAGCTTAGGTTTATCCTCACCCTTTCTTTTGCTTGAGTGGTCTTTAAGTGTAGGGCAGTTAGTTTTCACATGTCCTGGTTTCCTGCAATTATAGCAAACAACATCAGAAGATTCTTTAACATGTTTATGATCATTACCTTTTCTCCAATTTTGATGATGCTTTTATTTCTTCCTTAGAAAGCTTTTGAATTTCCTTGTGATGAAGGCAACTTCATCGCTTTCAGACCTGGAAGATTCAGAATCCGATTTGTGCGCCTTTAATGCAATTGTTTTCTCCTTCTTCTTCTCACTATTTTCTCCTTCTTCTTCTCACTTGTATCAAGATTTCTTTGATTCACCCCTTGCTCGTAAGCAATGAGTGAGCCAAGTAAGTTATCAATAGAATAAGTGTTCAAATCTTTAGATTCAGTGATTGCAGTGATTTTAGCATCATATGACGAAGGCAAACATCTCAAAATCTTGTTAACTTTTTCATAGTTTGAAAGTTCTTTTCCTAGTGCATGCAGTGAAGTAACTATCTGAGTAAACCTTGTGTACATCTCAGAAATTGATTCATGAGGTTTCATACGAAAAAGTTGGTAGTCATGCAAGAGAATGTTTAAATGGGATTGTTTAACCTCATTAGTACCTTCATAGGTGATGCACAATTTATCCCAAATCTCTTTACCAGTTTTGTAAGTGGAGACACGCATGTAATCCTCAGATTTTAAAGCATAGAAAAAGCAGTTAAACATTTTGCATTCAATTGAGCTAAATCTCGTTCATCGAAAGTCCATTCAGTAAAAGCAACTTCAGTTTTAACATCATTAATTTTACGAGAAGGTGGAGAATAACCTTCTTTAATAAGCATCCACATGCGATAATCAGTAGATTGTAAAAATATTGACATGCGGGTTTTCCAAAAATCAAAAGGTAGGTTATCGAACAGAGGAGGTCGGGTAATAAAATACCCTTCCATAGTGTTACGATTCCCAAGGTTAGCCATTGATCAAATTCAAAAAGTTTTGAAACTTAAATTTTCAAATCCCGCTCTGATACCACTTGAAAGTTCGTTAGAGATGTTAAGCCCTATAGAACTAGCCTAAGCTAACCAAGAGGGGGGGGGGTGAATTGGTATTTTAAAATTTCTTTTCACAAAAAATAAAAATCACATAAACCAAAATCACACCACAAAAATAAATGCAGAAATAAAAGTACGGAAGCAAGAAAATAAGAACACAAAAATTTATACTGGTTTGGTCAACTCGACCAACATCCACTCTCCGGAGGCGTCCTCCGAGTATTGGACTACAAACGTGACTCTCCTTTAGCCCCCATAGCTAGGCAAAGAATCCTTTACAAAGCACTTCCTTTTTGCCACCCCGACAAGGCAGAGAACCTACCTCCTTTTGCTTCCTCCTAAAGCTGGCAAAGAACCACAACCAAAAGCTAACTCCTTACCTCTACCGACCCTTCCATAGACGAGAAACTTTAGACGAAGAACAAGCAGAGCGATCCTTGAAGCAACCCTTGTGAATCCCCTCACAAGCTACCCCTCACAAGATCCTCTCTCTCTCTCCCTCTCTCTTTCTCTCCTCAAGGCCTTCTCAGGTCAAGGCAGCAGCGAAAAGTCTTCCAAAATGTTGAACAAGAGTTCTTAAATAGAAGATCTTCAAAGGAGCTCATTAATTGCAAGTTGCCGACAGTACCAATTTATATGGGTCACAAGTTGCCGATATGGACATCGTCCTGGCCGATCAGTACAAATCTCAGAAGATCGGCCAGAGCATCGCCCTGAATGCAAACTGAATGATTTAAAATTGGTTTGATCATCTAGGCCAATCTTACGATCGTCCCGGCCGATTAGTTCAAATTAGAGGTAAATCATCCAGAGCATCGCCCTGAATACGAGCTGGCCGATATTTATCGTCTTGAAGTAACTTAAGGTTTTTGAATGGATCATCCTGGCCGATCCTGCGATCGTTCAGGATGATATGATCGTATCAATCATCCATAATTACTCCCTTGATTTCCTGATTAATTAAGGTATAATTTGAGAATTTCGTCCAGGCCGATCAATGATCGTCCTGATCGATAATTTAAAAATACAGTATACCTTAATTGTCTATGGAGGAAAATTATTTCTGTTTTGAGCTTATTATCCTGGCCGATACATGTATCATCCAGGCCGATATGTTAATGACGGCTGTCTTAATTAAGAATCCTTATTTAGACTTTCTGTTTTAAGCCGGATCATCCAGGACGATGTAAAAATTGTCCTGGCCGATATGAGTAAAAACAGAAATTCTAAGTCTCTCAAGTGTGTGTGTAGGGTTACTTAGCATCAGTCTATTTGAACATTATAAGTAGACTCAAGAAGTGAAAAACAAAAATACAGACTGACTCAACCTTGAACCTACGCAATCCTGAACTGGCTTCATCTGTTCGTCCGATCTTCGATTCTTGAAAAGTTAGAAGAAACAAGTAGTACAAGAGAATCAATAGTGTTTGTCAATCATCAAAACACAGGTCATGAAAATTTGTTTGCAACACCTTTTTCTTTCAAAATGTTTACCAAGCAATTATTATGAAAATAAAGTGCAAGCAAAAAATAAGAAGCGATAAGGAAAAAGCTCACAAGAATTTTATAGTGGTTCTGTCAAATAATAACCTACGTCCTCTCCCCAGAGTCCTCCGCTCTGGGAATTTCATTACAAACTATAGCTCTCCTTTAGCCCCCCTCGGCAAGGCGGAGAAGCCCTTACAAGACTCACTTTCACCAACCCGGCGTGGCAGAGTTCCAAGCGCTCTTCTCACCCTCCTGGCGACCGCAACATACCTTCTCATTTTTCTCCCTCCTGTAGAAGGTAGAGTACCTTCCAGGCCACGGATGTAGAAGAGTATCCCCCTTAGAGAGCCTCCCACAAGTTCTTCTCGGGCCATAGAACGAGCAAGATGTAGCAAGAATGAAGCAACCGTGTGATCTTCCTCATACCTCTTCTCCCTCACCAAGCTCACCTTCTCCTTCCTCTCTCAAACCCTAAAAAATTCTCAAGAGCTCTCTCCCAAGGATTCCCTCTCTAATCACATTCTCCTCTCTCTATCACACTCTAAAAAATATAACAATTTTGACACATAAAACGGGCTCCAAAATCTCTGAAAATTTTCAAAGTAGGCGTTACAATCATAAAGTATAATTTCACATCATACAATATGATATGTATTACACTCTTCATCCTGCTATGAAGGTTTACGAACAGTTCAAAATAAATCATACATTATGAATCTTTACTCTCCTGTTTGTACAAGATAGACATGATGATCAAAACTCTTCTCTGTTCATCATATGATATGATCAACATCATACAATAAGATTAGGCCAAATCAAGGGATCATCCTTGATGATCTCCAAGATGATACAAATCAGCCTCTATTCATCATATGGTATGATAGATATCGTACAATATGATGAGTCAACAATAAGAGATCGTCCAGGATGATGTCCGAGAACATTAAGCCTTGATTTATTCCACTAATCATGGGTTATATTAAGTAAGAATTCAAATAAAATCTTACCGTACGAACATGTTCGTACAGTACGAACGGCTAATAAAACTTACTTAAACTAATCTGGTGGTTAGATTTTTGGATTCGTAACACTTAGTACAGTACGATATGGTTTGTACAATATGATCTGTTCCCAGAAAATTGTTTTACCAGATCAGATCATACATTACGATATAAAGTCATATAATACGATCAACAAAGAAAAAACTTTTTTTTTTATTTCTTTTAAAAAACCCTCTCCCCCTATGTGTGTGTCTGGTTTCTCAGACATACATGCAGTCTGTGGCCAGACTCAAGAAAAGAAAAAAATAAAATAAATAGAAAATTACATTATTTCAGACTCACATTCCTAATCTAACCAATCTTCAGTCTTCCAATTATCCTGAGTAATTTGTGATCTTCCTAAAATATTAGTACTCATAGATAATAGTAGAAATCAAATGATATTCAATGAATATATATTTAGACGATATTATTTTTCATCATCAAAAGCTCAAACTAGAGGTCATGGATTCCAACAACAACAACGAAAATAATTAAAAGCAAAAAAAAAAAAAAAAAAAAAAATTAAAAAGTCAGTAGGAATCAAGTTCATGCATTTATGTCAATCACACCCAATCTTGCCTTAAAGTACTGAAAGTGTCGAAGGCTAGTGGTTTAGTAAAGATATCATCCATTTGATTCTCAGTTTCCACATGGCGTAACTTAATGTCTCCCTTGGCCACATGGTCTCTAATGAAGTGATGTCTTATGTCAATTTGTTTAATCCTTGAATGTTGTATAGGATTCTTAGAAATGCAAATGGCACTAATATTGTCACAAAGGATTGAGATTGTTTCTACAGGTAATCCTAAATCTAGAACTTGCTGCTTCAACCAAAGGACTTAGGCCACATAACTCCCTAAGGCAATATATTCAGCTTTAGTAGTGGAAATTGCAATAGAGTTTTGTTTTCTACTGGACCAGGAGACTAAAGACTGTCCTATAAATTGGCAAGTCCCAGAAGTATTTTTTGTATCCACCCTACATCCTATAAAATCAGAATTAGAATATCTAATGATCGCAAAAGAAGTGTTGTGCCTAGGGTACCAAATTCCTAAGTTTTGAGTCCCTAAAAAGTATCTAAGAATTCTTTTAACTACAGTCAGGTGGGATTCCTTAAGATCAGCTTCAAATCTAACACAGAGACAAATACTAAATATTATATCAAGTCGGCTAGCTGTCAGGTAAAGTAGAGATCCAATCATCCCTCTGTACTTCTTTTGATCAACAAACTTTCCATTTGGGTATTTATCCAACTGAACATTGGAGGCATGGGAGTATTAATTGGCTTGGCTTTATCTATTTCATACTTCATCAAGATGTCCTTTATGTAATTAGATTGATTTAGAAAGGATCCATCATCTAATTATCTTATGCTAAACTCCAAAAAGTAGGACAACTCTCCCATCATACTCATCTCAAATTCTCTACTCATTATTTTAGAAACTCATCACATAGTCTCTTATCAAAAGATCCAAAAAATATATCATTGATATAGATCTGAATAATGAGTAAATAATCTCCTACTTTCCTCAAAAAAAGGGTGGTGTCTATGCTCCCCTTAACAAACTTCATCTCTAGTAAAAATGTGTTATGCCTCTCATATCAAGCTTTGGGTGCCTACTTTAATCCATGTAAGGCCTTTTTTAATTTGAAAGCATGATTTAAAAATTAGGAACTCTCAAAACCTGGGGGATGTTCTACAAACAGATCCTCTTTTATTACCCCATTTAAAAAGGCACTCTTAACATCCATTTGGAAAAGCTTAAAACCTTTATAACAGGCAAAGGTAAATAGCACTCTAATGACTTTCAATCTAGCTACAGGGGTAAAGGTCTCCTCAAAATCTATCCCTTCTATTTGGTTGTACCCCTTAGCCACTAATCTTACCTTATTCCTAACCACCACACCAGAATCACTCACCTAATTCTTAATGACCCACTTAGATCCAACTAAACTTTGTCCCTTAGGTCTTTCTGTAAGCTCCCAAACATCATTCCTAACAAATTGGTTCAACTCCTCCTGCATGGCTAAGATCTAAAACTCATCAGAAAGGGCTTGATTGATATTGGTGGGTTTAGTCATTGAGATAAAGACAGAGTGGTTCACTTCCTTCCTAAGTCCATGCCTAGTCCTAAAACCTTCAGAAGGGTCTCCTAAGATCAAATCTTTAGGGTGACTTGAAGAGTATCTCCAAGCTCTAGGCAAAGTATTTGTAGGTTCAACCCTTTCCTCCATATCTATATTTTCTACTCCATGGGTAATCTCTCCTACTCCAATATTTTGGGGCTCTACCATCTTCTCCAAATTTTTTACTCAAATGGTAATCTCTCCAACATCATTATCATCCACAACTCTATGCTTCCTAGGATCAGATTCATCAAACACTACATGAGTAGTCTCCTCCACCACCAAAGTCCTCTTATTAAAAATCCTAAAAGACTTCCCAAAACTAAAATATCCTAAGAACACTCCTTCATTAGATTTTGGGTCAAAATTTTCTAAGTGAGACTCCCCATTATTATTAATGAAAATCTTACAACCAAAGACTTGAAGGTGGGAAAGATTGGGTGTTCTACCCTTAAGGATCAAATAGGGTGTCTTATCCAGTTTGACTGTAACATTCACCCTATTCAACACATAACAAGCTGTGATAATCGCTTCAGCCAAAAAAAATTTTGGAAGTGAATACTCAGCAAGCATGGCTCTAGTGGCTTCCACTAAGATCCAGATCTTCCTTTCAGCTACCGCGTTTTACTGAGGGATCCTAGGAGCTGGGAAGTTATGGCTAATCCCCTTATCCTCACAAAAATCTCTAAATCTCTCATTTAAAAACTCTCCCCCATGGTCACTATGGATGCTCAAGATCTCACAACCTAGCTTTTTCTGAATCCAAGTGAAGAAGGCTCTAAACTCATCAAAAGACTCACTCTTGTGTGATAGAAATCTAATCCAACTGAAGCTTGAGTACTCATCGACAATCACAAAACCATAGACTTTCTCTCCTAAGCTGGTAGTGCTAATGTGTCCAAACAAATCCATATGACGAGCTTCTAAAGGTCCAGATGTGCTAATGTCCTTAATGGAGTGAAAAGTGGAGTGGACTTATTTTCCTAATTGGCAGGCATCATAAAAGTGGTCTTTTGAAAGCTTAAGCTTGAGGACACCTCTAATTAGGTCTTTCTGGGTCACGTTTCTAAGGGTTTCATACTGGTATGACATAATATTCGGTGCCACAATCATGAATAATCAATAATAGTTTTTAATCAAAATGAAGCAACACATTCAATATTATTTAAATCAAGCATGTAAACATTATTGATATGCTTTCCCTGTAAAATAGTGTTCTTATTTAAGTTGATAATGCATGAATTTGCAAAAAATTTTATGATGAAGCCCTTATCATAAAGTTGACTGATACTGAGCAAGTTGTGTTTCAGTCCATTTACAAGCAAAACATTTTTAATCAAAAGGTTCTTAGAATTTCCAATTATACCTGAGCCTAACACCTTCCTTGTGTTGTTGTCTCCAAGAGTAACCTTGCCTCCTACCCTGGTCTCCAGCAAAATGAATTGATTGGCATTTCCAGTCATATGTCAAGAGCATCTGTTGTCTAGGTAGCACATGCTCTCATGAGGCCTTTTGTGAGAGCTTGCCTCTTCTTGGTCACTTTGACCAAGATGATCATTTGCCATCAAGCACAAGTTTGTTGTCTCCTCTTGAGGTTTATTCTTAGAGGAGTTTGATGCAGAGCCAGCTAAGAATGCCTTTTGAAACCTCTTCTTGTCCTTTTTGAACTTGTGTTTCTCCTCACCCTTCTCCTTGCTAGGATGAGTTTTAAGTGAAGGGAAATCAGCTTTAACATGTCTTGGCTTCCTGCATTCAAAGCAAATCATATCATTAGAACTCTTACAATTTTTATTTTCCTTACCTTTATTCCAATTTTGATGGTTCTTTTGCTTCTTACATAAAAAGCTTTTAAATTGCCTTGTTATTAAGGCAACATCATCGCTTTTAGACTCGAAAGAATTAGTGTCCGTATTGTTGGCCTTCAGTGCCAGAATTTTCTCTTTCTTTTTCTCACCTGTATTAAGATTTCTTTGATTCACCCCTTGCTCTTAAGCAATGAGTGAGCCAAGTAAGTTATCAATCAAATAGTTATTCAAATCTTTAGATTTAGTAATTATAGTAATTTTTGCATCAAAAGAGGAAGGAAAGCATCTTAGAATTTTATTAACTTTTTCATAGTTAGTGAGTTCTCTTCCTAAGGCATGCAAAGAAGTAACAATTGGAGTAAACTTTGTATTCCTTTTAAAAATTGATTCAAAAGATTTCATACAAAAAAGTTCATAATCATGCAACAAAATATTCAGTCCAGATTGCTTGACTTCATTAGTTCCTTCATAAGTAATACACAACTTTTTCCCAAATCTCTTTACCAGTAGTGCAAGTTGAAAAACACATGTAATCTTCATATCTTAAAGTACACAAAAAATAGTTCAAGCATTTTTCATTAATTTGTGCTAAATCTCTTTCATCAAAATTCCATTCAGTAAAAGGAACTTAAATTTTAATTCCATTAAGTTTATGAGAAGGTGGTGTATAACCTTCTTTAACAAGCATCCACATGCGATAGTCAATTGATTATAAAAATGTAGACATGTGAGTTTTCCAAAAATTAAAAGGAATATTGTCAAACAAAGGTGATCGGGTTATAGAATACCCTTTGAAAGTATTATGATTACTGTTGTTAGCCATGGATAAAAATTCAAAACATTTTAAAACTTATTTTTATGAATCCTGCTCTGATACCTCTTAAAAGTTAGTTAGAGATGTTAAGCTCTTATGAACTAGTTTCGAGGCTAATCAAGAGGGGGGCTGAATTAGTATTTCAAAAAACTTCTCAATCAAATCACGAACTTAAACCAAAACACAATCCACCACAAAAAAAAATGAGTGCAGAAATTAAATGTGTAAGTAAAAACAAAGAAAGAACACACCGGATGTATAGTGGTTCATTCAAATCTTGACCTACGTCCACTCCTCGGAGGCACCGTCCGAGTATTGCACAAACTTAGTGTCTCTCCTTTAGCCCCCACATCTAGGCAGAGAAGCCCTTATAAAAACTTATTTCCACCAATACCGGTGCGGCAGAGAACTGACTCCTTTTGCTTCCTCCTAAAGTGGGTAGAGAACCTGACTCCTTTTGCTTCCTCTTGAATTAGGAAGAGA
Organism: Dendrobium huoshanense; assembly: GCA_016618105.1. Lineage (NCBI taxonomy): Eukaryota > Viridiplantae > Streptophyta > Magnoliopsida > Asparagales > Orchidaceae > Dendrobium > Dendrobium huoshanense. The sequence goes on from CM028357.1 coordinate 17,187,067, forward strand.
ACCTCGATCAATTACTGAAGAAGACCTCCCTTGAGCCTCCAATAATGAGGAACGATGATCAGAGAAGACGCCTTGGAACCTTGCTTGGAGTAACCCTTGTGAAACCCTCATAAGCTCCCCCTCACAAGTTCCTCCCTCTCTCTCCCTCTCTCTCCCTCTCCTCTAGGCTCTCTCAGGTCAAGATAGTAGCAAAAGATGCTTATGATTGGGAAAACATGAGTCCTTTAAATAGATTTTCAAGAACCAACTTTATCATCAAGGATAATATTGCTATCGCCTTATACGATCAATACAATTTTAGCTCAATCAGCCTGGACGACTCGGGAAGATTAAAAGATTTTTTATTTCTATCATCCAGGATGATAAGATATCATTATGTATAATCAATATAAATTAGGGAATATCATCTAGAACAGCTCTTTTGATTGGAGTCTGGATGAAAACAAAATGACTTGATCGTCTAGGCCAATCTCGCGATCATCTTGGATAATTAGTTCAAATCTATACAAAATCATTCAGAACATTGCTCTGAATAGATGATGTATGATTTTTGGTCATATAGGAGCAATCAAAGTTTTTAAACTGATTGTCTTGGCCAATCCTGCGATTATCCAGGACGATATGATCGAATCAATCAACCTTTATTACTTTTCTTAATCACCATATCAATTTACACATAATTGATCCCAATTGTCCAGGCTAATGTCCTGGACGATGATTAAAAAATAAAACTTCCTAAATAGATCTGGCGGCTAATTCTTTTTTATTTGAGCATATCGTCCCGGTTGATACAAAAATCATCAAGAACGATATGCTTAATGATGACTGCCTTAACCAATATGCCCATAATTAGGGTTTTTATTTTTGATCGATCGTCCAGGATTATTTATGGATCATCTCGGATGATGTTAGCAAAATAAAAAACTCTAAGTTATACAAAAAAAATTTACCCAAGTGTGTGTGTGTGTGTGCAGGGTTACTTAGCATCAGACACCACAAATATTACAATTGACTTAAGAAAGGAAAAAAATACATTACAAGCTGACTTAGAACTAATATACCCAATCTTGAGTTGACTTGAGTTGCACTTGATCTTGTTGACCTGAAATGTTAGTGGGCAAGGCAGTCGTAGAAAAAATAGGAAGGTTTACTATAATCAAAATTCTAATTCATAAAACCAGATTTGCGACAAATTAGTCCTGCATCTTCCACTCGACTGAGTAGTCGATGATGTATATGCTATGAATAACATCAATATAAAAGAGAATCATTATGAAATATATTTTATTTACATTCCATCAATCCAAAACAATTTATCCAAATTATGTTTCATTTAATTTATTTTAATTTAAATTAAGTTATTGAATCTCCACCAAAATGTATATTTATTGAGTAGGATAATTTTTTTCGAATTATATTAGATAATATAAGTATTTGCATGTAAGCATTCTTTCTTGTGGTTTTGATACTACACTCTATCACTATATTACTTAATTCAACATGTATACTTGCATATATTAAGTGGGGTTATTATAATTTTTATATAAAAAAAACCTAATCTTATTTAGGGATTGATAGAGTCCTAAATTATTTTCTAAATTATTTATGTTATTCCACCACCTCCATCACTCTCCTATGAGACCATATTCATATCCATGAGGAAAATAGGCAAGTGACCTCTTTGGATTTGAGAGGATGTATGGTCCGATCTCAATAGTGTTTAGGGGAAACAAGATTATATAAAAAGGAAGGAGCAAAATAAACATAATCAAGCTTTTGACATTAGGGGGGATGGGTAACTCCCTCCATATTAAGGGCTTAATTCCACACACTTAGCAAAGATGATAATTGGTAAGAATTTTAATAGATTTTAATAATTTATTTAATTATGAATACTAATATAAGTATATTATAGAAGGAGCTACTAGATAGAAAACCCACTACTGTTGAGTTGCACAGTCACACCAATGAGCATTGGGAGGACCATTAGTATGTGGACAAGCGAGCGAGGAGGGCCTATGTGAGTATATAAGTTTATACTATTAAGAGAGATATTTTATGTGATAATTATATGATGATTAATCATATGCTATGTTTTATAGGATGAGTATACACAACTTTGAGAAAGTCAGGCTGGAGTAGCTATGGGATCCTTACGGGGATCAATAGATTATTCAGACTGTTGCATTTCGTCACAAGTAATAGGAAAAATGTAGAAGGGATGAGTTTATGGATTATGCTCGTAGGCCTACACGTATGAGGGATAGTGCTTTGGTGCCTCCATCTTCTATACAAGAAGCTAGAAAATTTTATTTAGCCAATTGGTGGTTGCCCTGTTAGCAGTTTTAGAGAAAGTTTAAAAATCACAAGTGTACATGCATATGCAGATATTGGCGGAGCTTCAAAGAATGACAAAGTAGTTTACTGGAAATCAACCTTTGCTTGTATCAACCAAGTAGGAGAGTGATAGATTTTGCTTGAATTGGCTTTGCTTTTTGATGCATGTTAATTTTTCTAATGTATAAGAATTACATGTTTATTATAATAGTATTTTATCATTATAGAACAATTGTAAATAGCTTATGGAATTTGTTTAAATAGTTTTGATCAACATGTTTGTACAATGTTAAAATATTAGCATATTTAACACGTACTTAAAATTGTTTGGATTGTGATTGTTTTAAAGTTGAATAATTGACATAAGGTGCTATTTTTTATTTATGCTACAAGTTTTTAATAGATTTTTGGCATATTATCTGTAAAAAATATGATATAAAAACTCCCATAACATTTTACACAACACTTTTTTGACATAATCTACATAAAATTTATTATTAAAATTTCCATCGTAATTTATGGCAGACATTGCCACCACAAATCTACTATAAATTATAATAAATTTATGTTGGTAAAGCTTTCCATAAATTTTGATAAATATTTTGTCACAAATTTGTTGTAAATTAGGCAAAATATTTAACAGAAAACGCTATAAAGAATGTCATTTTTTGGAGCTAAAATTTTGTCAAAAATTTTCAAAAATGATTTTAATGAATTTATTTCCTAGAAAAAATTTTATATGCTTCTATTCTCGTTGAATTAAATTCTTCCATAAATCTTTCAATACTCCTATTTACTAATGAAAATGTCAGCTGGAAAAAACTGAATTTCCTATTGTGATTATAGGAAGTTAAAGTACATAATGTTCTTCATTTCGTTAATAACCATATCTTATATCAATTTGACATTTGTTGTCAAATCATATCAAATAATGGTTCATCTCTTATAAGCAAAAAAATAAATAACTTTTTAAGATGTCATAACACTGATTAATTATACTCAACCATTAGAAAAATTGTTTGGCTAAGACTTGAATAAAACATTTACACAAAATATAAATTTGATATCAGATAATAATAAAATTTAATTGCCTGAAAAATTATGAGAAACTTTATTGGCCTATTTAATCACATCTAGATCTTTAACTCAGCCTACATTATTTGCTAGTCTTTGGGGCATATGATGTTCTCCCCTTAGTCCTTTAAGAGTTTCCATCAATAATAATAAAACATCAAAATATAATGCTAGACTTTGATTAAAAGTGATCAATGGATTATAAGAGAAATGTTTCTAGGTCTAGTTAAAGCCTTAGTTATACAATGATTGCTTGATTCAGACACATGACAAAATGGTTCATCCTAGAACTTTCCATGATCTGGTTCTAATTCTCTTAAGACCTATTTTGACCTATCAAATCTTTTGATAAATTTGAACCTATATGGGAAGATTTGTTTGTGGAGGAGAAAGTCTTCCAAGGAGGATTGAAAGTACAAGATGCTCCATGAGGAGGGAGGGGGGGGGGGGGGGGGGGGGGGGGGGGGGGAGTAGGGGTGAATTGGCACTTTTTAAATAATCTTATGCATGGGTATTAATTGTTTTGGATTTTTCAAAACACATAGAAATAAGCAAATTTAATTTTTGTATGTGGAGGCTAACAAATTAAATATGCATTTAAAAAATAGTGATGATGAAATTATAATTATCAAAACAAAATATAAATCTTAGAAATTTATCAAGTAGTTATAATGAAAATGAAGTGTAAAAAGTAAAATGCAGAAAGTAAAATCAGAATGAACACACCATATTTTATAGTAGGTTGGTCAAACCTTAACCTACATCCACTACCCGGAGTCCTCCACTCCGAGTATTGCACTAATACAAAGTGATTCTCCTTTTTCTCTTTCAACAATGTAGAGAATTCCTTGTAAAACTCTCTTTCACCAACTCGATGTAGCAGAAGACCAAAATTCTTTTCATAGGTAGAGAACCTTGAGTCCATTTTATTCCTCCTGGAGAAGATAGAGAACCTTGAGGATTGAATAAGAAGCATATCTCCCTAAAGAGCTCCCATAAGACTCTCCAAGGCCACAGGAGGGGCAAGCATGCATCTAGACTAGAGCAATCATGTGATTTCGCTCACACTCATTTTCCCTCACGCTTAAGATCACCTTCTCCTTCCTCTCACAAACCCCAATTTCTTCAAAAGCTCCCTCTTAGAGTTCCATCTTTAGCCATGTTCCTCTCTTCATAATTATTTAGAAAAAGTTAAAGAATTTCTTTTTTAATAGGCTTCAAGAAACCTTAAAAAATTCAAATTAGCCATCACTGTTCATACAGTACAATCCAAGTTCATACAATATGATCATTTCAAAACTAGTCACTTCTAGTATGAAAGAGAATAAAAGTTCATAATTTTTCAACACAACATGTAGTTTGATCTAGAGATCATCCAATACCATCTATTATATTTCCTCTATTCATATGGGACAAATCCTGGGATGATTGATAGCCATCTCTAATACATATCTCGTACTGATACGTTATAAAATATGGTTAATTCATTTTAAGCAGTTCATCTAGTATGAAATTAATATCATACCATATGATTAGAACAAAAATCATGGTTTCATCCGGTATAATATATGGGATGATTAAATTTCATCTCTGTTCCTCATACAGTATGATAAAGATCATACAATATAAATAAAAATTCATTAATTAAACATGATTTAATTGCCTAATTATGGGGGTTAATTCTAACAAGATTATAAATGATTGTATAATATAATTATAATAATATATTATGAATAGTTCAAAAATCAAAATTTAAAATCTTATTTAAAATAATCTGGTGACTAGGTTTTTCAGATCAAAACAAATCATACAATACAGTCAAGATTATACAATATAATTAGTTTTTTAAAAAATATTTATTTAAAAAAAAATTCTCCCTATGTCTGTGTGCATGGTCACCCAATTTTCATACTCTTTTGTGACCAAACTCAAGAAAGGAAGGATGAAAAAAGAATACAAATTATAGACTCTTTCACATCCTATTCTAGCCAGTCTTGAGTCTTCAGCAGCAGTATGTATTTTACCAAAAATATTAATGTTCATAGAAAAAAATAACATCTAAAATATTCAAGGAAGAAGTTATAATTCATTCAACATTATTTTTCATTATCAAAATCGTAGACTAGGGATCCTGGATTACAATAATCAACCCAATTTTTATGATGTTAAAAAATTTTAGTTGATATCAAGATAAGTGTTATTTCTGCCTAAGCTCCTCCTTACTAGATGGATTTTAAAATTTTTGGATCATTAATTTAAAATATTTTTTGTCTTTTTTGTTTTTTAAAAGATGACAAGAAAAGGAATACAAAAACATAAGAAGAAGATTATATTAAAAAATAACATAATATACAATCAACAAAAATAGACATCTTCTCCCCCTTTTGACATCATAAAAAAGTGGAGTATCACACAACAAAAAAATTAAGTAGTACAAAAAAAAAAACAACAACATAACAAACAAAGACTACTTTAAAGATGGATCCTGATCAGGTGGTGGTGGTAACTGAATAAACGAATGGATGGAGGCAAGTTGATGATCTATTTAAGTAAATCCTTCACCAAACCATCACATATATTTCTCATGCTGTTGTTTTTGTTACTCAATATGGTATTCTAGTTGAGTCTGAAGTCCCTTGAGACACTAAATGATATTATATTAAGGGTAGGCAAGGTAGGCAGGTGCAGGTGGTGATATTGATAGTTATGGTCCTCCTGTAGGAGCAGCGTCCCCTTCTTCATCAAAATCTGACTCAATGTGCTCTTGCCCCCGATGGAAAAGAAAATGGAAGGAGGAATCAGTATAAAAGATAGGAAGATTATTAGGTGGAATAGGAAGATTGAGTTGGTATTTGGTGTCGAGGATGTACCCTAATATATCTTGAGGCAATATTTTATTTACGAAGGGCTCTTGGATGTCAAACAATGGTCTTGTTAATGTTATAGATGTAGTATAGAATCATTTTATCTTCATAAAATTTGATTATTGACATGATTTAGCAAGTGACTATAGACAAAAGTGTTATATTCATTCAATCCCCATCTTTGGGTATAATGGATTTTTAAAGGATGTGCTGGATGATACGGGCATTCTGAGTTAGAGATTGGACAAGGGATGGTGTTGGTTTGAGGGCAAATTCTCAAGTAGCTAATTAACAGAAGTCCTAACAAACTCATTTGAGATCAGAGATTTTGGATGAGGTCCTTGGGTAGAGAGTCTTATGTGTTCTGCTAGATCTTCCTTGGTTATTTCTACATTTCATTTGCATAAAATGAAGTCAAGGTGGTGCATTCTAAATTTATCATAAGGTTCGCATAGAATTCATATAGGAGCTTAGAGTTTAAGGGGAAGACCAAGTTAAGAAGAAACTTGAGAGTGGTGGAGGCAAAAAGGTTCATAACTTCAAAATTCAAGGCTGATTAGTTTAACATTTAAGATGGGGAGATCTTTGCCTATTTGAACTTATAGAAGGCATATTCATGTACGATGGAGAGGAAATGATCATTGCAATGATGAGAGGAGGAGGATCTCCCCTAGATCAATCTACCATGTTTGCTTCTACTGGCCATTTGACATAAAGATTGAGAGGATGAGAGTTTTAACGAAGTTGAGTGAGTTGAATTATACAAACCCTCCAATTTATAAATTTTTGGACCAATCATATATTATGAAGATGTTTGTATAAAATGATTAGAGAAGTAATTTTGTGTGGATGAATTGTCCAAAAAATTAGTCAAATTGTACCGTATGATCAGTGTCGTATTAGACGATCTTAAGGAATTTTATTTGTTTTGTGGAGTCATCGGTACAACCCTTGATGAAAAGTATCATATAGTACAAATAGGTGTTCTTATAGTATTAAATTGCAATTATTATCATATTGACTGAGTTAAATTCATTCCAATCAAGTTTGACATGTGTATCGTACCGTATGATGGGAGGTATAATTTAGTATGAATGTCAATAATTTCGTTCCAAATGGATTGAAATCCTCAATGGTTAGTGACATTTGGATCGTATAGTATGAGCAGTGGTTCATACAGTATGATGTGTAAATTAGTGAGCTAATCTAGACTATTGATTAAATAGAGGGTTATAATCTGTGCATTTGTGAAGATCATATAGAACGGTTGTGTATCGTATAGTACGATAGGATCAAAAAGTTGAGAATTTAGGTGATTTAGTGAGATGTGTGTGTGATGATCAAGAAACATCTTATATATATATATATATATATATATATATATATATATATATATATATATATATATATATATATATAATTTTTTTTAAAAAATAAATGACAAAAGAACATATATATGAACAAACACATACATAATTACCAATTTTTTGTTTAACTTAACAAACAACAACAAATAAAATAAAAAAGAGCACACAAACAAACATATGCAAGTTAAAAATATATATAATGTATCATTTGTAAATAGATTTTTTTTAAAAAAAAATTTTTCTTAGATTAACTATGAATATCTATAAAACCTTATTTTGTCCTTAAGGTGCTAAAGGTGTCATAGACTAGTAGTTTTATGAATATGTCTGCCAATTGATCTCCTATAGCTATATGATGCAACTCTATATCTCCCTTGGCTACCTGATATTTTATGAAGTGATGCCTAATGTTTATATGCTTTCTGCGGGAGGGTTGAATTGGATTTTTAGATATGCAGATTGCACTAGTATTGTCACACAAAATTGGGATAGTTTCTACAGGTAGTCCAAGATATAAGAGTTATTATTTAAACCATAAACTTGAGAAACATAACTCCTTACTACTATATAATTTGCTTTAGCTGTGAAAAGGGCTATTGAATTTTTTTTTTTACTGGACAAAAAAAGCTGTTGGACCTGATGATATTCCAAAAGAGGTGTGGAAATGCTTAGGAGATGAAGGAATTTCATGGCTTACTAAACTTTTTAATACTATTTTGAAGACTAAAAAGATGTCAGATGAGTGGAGAATGAGCGTGTTAATTCCAATTTTTAAGAATAAAGGTGATGCACAAGATTGTATGAATTATAGAGGTATTAAGTTAATGTGTCATACTTTAAAACTTTGGGAGCGAGTTTTTAAGCATAGGTTGCGGCGTGATACTAATGTTTCTCAAAATCAATTTGGATTCATGCCGGGTAGGTCGACTATGGAAGCCATACATTTATTAAGAGGTTTGATGGAGAAATATAGAGTAAATAAGGAGGATCTACATATGATATTTATTGATTTAGAAAAAAGCATATGATAAAGTTCCAAGAGAAGTGCTATGGAGAGTTCTTGAAAAGAAAGGAGTCAATAATGCTTACATTCAAATCATTAAAGATATGTATGCAGGAGCTATTACTTGTGTTCAAACACAAGGTGGATTGACCAAGTATTTCCCTATTTCGGTTGGGTTACATCGAGGATCAGCCTTAAGCCCATATCGTTTTGCTTTAGTCATGGATGTTCTCACTAGACATTTGTAGGAGGATGTACCTTGGTGTATGCTTTTTGCTGAGGATATTCTTCTTGTTGATACGACTAGAGAGGGAGTTGAAGGTAAACTTGAATTATGGAGGTCAACCTTAGAGTCTAAAGGTTTTCGCTTGAGTAGATCTAAAATGGAATATATGGAATGTAATTTTAGTAGTAATAGACCTAGTGAGGGGATTGTGACTTTGGACGTTCAAGTCATTAATAAGAGTACACGTTTAAGATATCTTGGATCTATTGTTCAAAGTGATGGTGAAATAGATGGGAATATTATCAGCAGAATTCAAGTTGGATGGTTGAAGTGGAGGAATGCATCGGGCTTGTTATGTGATAGAAATGTACCCCTCAAACTTAAGGGAAAATTCTATAAGATGGTAGTGAGGTCTGCAATGCTTTATGGTGCCGAATGTTGGCCATTAAAAGAGAAGCTTAATACTAAGTTAAGTGTGGCAGAGATGAGGATGCTCAGGTGGATGAGTGGCTTTACCCTTAGAGATAGGATACGAAATGAGCATATACGTGAAAAGGTTGGAGTAGCTCCAGTAGAAGATAAGATTAGAGAGAGTCGCCTTAGATGGTTTGGTCACATAAAACGGCCGGTAGCCTTTCGATGACCCGGTTAGGAGAGTAGAGGTATTAGATTTGACTTATGTTAAGAAAGGTAGGGGTAGACCTAAAAAGACTTGGTTAGAAAATATTAGGAATGACCTTTCTTTATTAGATTTAAACAAGAATTTGACTTTTAATAGGACACAATGGAGAAAAAAGATTAATGTAGCTGACCCCACATAGTGGGATAAAGGCTTGATGTTGTTGTTGTTGTTACTGGACAAAAAAACTAAGGATTGTCCTATGAACTAACAATTTCTAGAAGTTCTTTTTCTATCTACCTTACATCCTACAAAATCAAAATCTAAATATCCTATTATTTTTAAAGAAGTGTTGTGTCTAGGATAACATATTCCTAAGTTTGGGGTTCCTAGTAGGTATCTATGAATTCTCTTTATAGTAGTTAAGTTAGATTCTTTTGGGTCAGCCTAAAATCTGGCACAAAGATATACACTAAATTTTATGTCCAATCTACTAGTACTCAAATAGATAAGAGATCTAATTATTCCCCTATATTTTTTATCTACTTATTTTTTATTTTGCTCTTTGTTAAATTGAATGGTGGAGCTCATGGGAGTGTTCATATGCTTTGCATTATCCATTTCATATATTTTTTTTAGAATTTCTTTGATGTACTTAGATTGGCTAAGGAAGGTTCCATCATCTATGTGTTTCACACTAAATCCAAGGAAATAATTAAATTATCCCATCATGCTCATTTCAAACTCGTTACTCATTATTTTTAGAATTTGTCATATAGGTTTTTATCTGAAGATCCAAACAAGATATCATCTACATAAATTTGGATAATGAGTATCTCATGTCCTAATCTTTTAAGGAAGAGGGTGGTGTCTATGCTAACCCTAACAAAGCCTCTATCTAGTAAAAAGGTGATGAACCATTCATACGAAGCTCTAGGTGCTTACTTTAACCAAAAGAATGCATTTTTTAATTTAAAAATATAATTTGGATATTGCGAATTCTCAAATCTGAGGGGTTATTCAATGTAGACATCCTCTTTAATTATCTCGTTTAAAAAGGCACTTTTAACATCCATTTGTTATAATTTAAAACCCTTGAACCATGCAAAGGCTACCAGTACTCTTATGGCTTCTAGTCTTGCTATTAGGGCATTAGTTTCCTCAAAGTCTATTCCCTCAATTTGATTATACCCCTTATCTACTAGCCTGGCTTTATTTTTTACTACTATTCTAAAGACATTCATCTTATTTTGAAGACCTACTTTATTCTAACCACACTTTGCTCCTTAGTTTTTTTAACTAATTCTCACACATCATTCCTAACAAATTGGTTTAGCTCTTCTCGCATTACTAGGATCCATAATTCATCCCCTAAGGCTTGATTTATATTAGTGGGTTCTATCATCGAGATAAATGTAGAATGACTAACCTCCTTCGTAACTCCATGCCTAGTTCTTACCCCTTTAGATGGGTCTCCTAAGATTAAATCTCTAGGATGACTAGAAGAAAATATCCAATCTCTAGGCAATTGCTTATGTAGTTCTACCCTATCGCCTATTGCAATGGTTTCTACCCTCTGAATGACCTCATCGTCTTCTAATTCTTCAGGTATAGGTTTAGAGGTCTTATCTAATTCATTAAATACCATATGAGTAAACACTTCTACTACTAGGGTCCTCTTGTTGAAGATTTTATAGGCTCTTTCGATACATTAATAACCTAAGAAGACACCTTCATCAAATTTAGGATCAAAGTTTCCTAAGGGTGACTTACCATTGATTAAAATAATGCATTTATTTCCCAAAACATTTAAGTGGGAAAGATTAAGTGTCCTTCCCTTAAGAAGCTCATAGGATGTATTCTTATGTTTAGATCTAAAATTTGAAAGTTCCTTTGGATTGTTAATCCCTTTTGAACTAGTTCAAGGCTAACTAAGAGGGGGGTGAATTGGTAATTTTAAAAATTCTTAAATAGAAAAGAAAAAACTTTTTGGAACCTTTTCAAATATTTTAAAACAAATGCAATCAACTACAAAAATTAATATGTGGAAAAATAAAGTGTAGGAATAACACAGAAAGAGCACATCAAATTTTATAGTTGTTCGATCAACTTGACCTACATCCACTCCCTGGAGCCTCTCCTCCAGGTATTATACTAAAACACATTGACTCTCCTTTTTCTCCCACAATAAGATGGAGAAGCCTTTACAAATTCCTTTTCACTGACCATGATGAGGCAGAGAACTCTACCTCCTTTTTCTTCCTCCTAAAATAGATAGAGAACTTTGATCGATTGTTAAAGATGACCTTTATAGAGCCACAAAGGAGCTAAGAATGATGAATGGAGAAGATGATTTGAATTTTTGCTTAGAGCAACCTTTATGAACACCTCATAAACTCCCCCTCAAAAGATTCTCTCTCTTTCCCAAGCTCTCCCTCTTCTTCTTTAAGCTCTCTTCAGCCACGAAGGAAGTAAAAGATTATCTCAATAATATTTAAGAGCTGATATAAAGAAGGGATTAAAAATTGCCCTAATTTGCAACATGCCATCAAAGATGATAGATCATCCTGTACGATCAATGTATCGCAGCCAAGACGATCAAGGTGTGCTGGATAATTAGAACACGATATTTATTCTGATCATCCTAGATGATGAGAATATCATCCTATATAATTAGTTCAAGATCATATATAACATCCATCACATCTATATGATCATTTAGAAGAAAACATCTAAATGATGAAGATTATAACTGATCGTCTAGGATGATGCTTGGATCATCCTGTATGATTAGTTTAAAATCTATGATTATCATCTAGCACATCATTCTGGATGTCTAGTAGAATCATTTGGATGATGTTGAATTATAATTGATCGTCCAGCACATAGTTTGGGACATCCAACTGATTCAAGAGAAGATTATAGTTTTTCTAATGGATCATTAAGGACGATTCTGTGATCGTCCAGGATAATATGATCGATTGATCTAACCTTAGTTACTTTCCTTAATCACTTGACTAATTTATGCATGATTGTAATGATTCATCTAGGACGATATGAGATCATACTATATGATTTATAAAAATAATATCATACCTAAAAGAGTTTGGTGGCTGATTATTTCTAATTTGAGCATATTATCAAGGGCGATGTGAATATTGTCTAAGAAGATTTGCTTAATCTAGCTGGCTTGATACAGATGCCCCAATTAGGGCTTTTATTTTTAACGGATTGTCACGGATGATTTTGAATTGTACTGTACGATATGATCAAAAATAAATAACTTTTAAACTTATTTTATTTCTCCCCCTGAGTGTGTGTATGCAAGGTTACTTAGTATCAAGATCCACCTCATTACATTTGACTCAAGAAAGAGTGAAAAACACTAGAGTTAAAGTTACAGACTAACTCAATCCTAATCCACCCAATCTTGAGCTAGCTTTAATTACAATTGACCTTGTGGACCTGAACAGTTAGTAGATAGGACAACCAAAATAAAATTATAGCAGTAATAGCAGTAGAGAAATAGGAGTGCCAATAATGTTTGTTATCATCAAAATTATAAGCCTTGAATCTAGATTTGTAACAACATTCACCCTATTTAAAAAATAACAAGCAATATTCATTATTTTTGCCCAAAAATATCTAGGGTGAGTGTATTCAGTTTGCATTGCCATAACAGCTTGAACTAATGTTCTATTCTTTCTCTCAGCTATTCTATTCTACTGAGGGGTCATAGGAGTAGAGAACTTATGTTCTATTCTTATTTATTGATAAAAGGATTCTAACTGATCATTTTCAATTTCTTCACCATGATCACTACGGATTGTTGAGATTTTACATTCCAATTTTCTTTGAATCCAAGTGGAGAAGGTTTTAAATTTCTCAAATAACTCACTCTTATGTGCTAAGAATCTTACTCAAGTGAATATAGAGAAGTCATCTACTATCACAAATCCATAAGTCCTACCTCCTAGGCTGGCTATAATAACTGGTCTAAATAGGTCCATGTGAATAATTTATAGTGGTCTAGAGGTGTATATATCTTTGATTGTATGAAATGATGATTTTACTTATTTAACTGGTTAGCAGCATCACATAGGTGGTCCTTAGTGAAGTCTAACTTAGTTATGCCTATAACTAAGCCACTCTGAGTTATATTCCTAAGCTTTTTCATGCTCGCATGGCATAGTCTCCTATGCCATAGCTAAGAATCATCTATTATTATTTTTAAACATAAGGAAGCTGAGTATTCAATACAATTCATGTCTAACATGTAAATATTTTTCAATTGTTTTCCTTCTAACACAAGTGTATAATGTAGGCTAATCATGTTTTTGTTAGAAAGAAATTTTATATCAAAGCCTTTAATGCACAGTTGACTAATGCTTAACAAATTATGCTTTAAACCGTTAATTAATAGAATATTTTTAATTATAAGGGGTTTATAGTTTCTAATTGTACCTATTCCCACCACTTTTTTAGTGGTGTTATCTTCTAATGTCATATTGCCTCCTAACTTAGCCTCTAGTGTGATGAAGTACTTTATATCACAAGTCATATGCTATGAACAACCACTATCTAGGTACCACATTCTCTCACTCGATCGTTTGTGAGAGAACCCCTATAATGTCATTTAAAGGTTAGTTTTGGGAACCTACATGAGTTTGGGTTCCACATTATCTTTGAATGAATGAGATGTATGCATGTTATACTATGGTGAATGCCATTTAGGCCTCCACACTAAATGTGTACTATAGTGGATGGTGTAAGTGTGGGCTGTGTGTCCTAACATGCTACAAAAGTAACACTTAACATCAGTAAATTGGTTCACTAAGCTATATGGGTGATGGTGCTTCTTTCTAGGTTTATGTGATGTATGCAGTGTTGAGGAGTTGCACCATTGAGCCATTGAATGTGGTGGTTTATTTTTTCCAGTGCAATAATTTTTTTTTTTTTTTGTAAAATTTTATTTTCATGTTCATAGCTTTCCACTTCCACTTTTAGTGCATGCTCACTACTATCTAATTGACATACAAGTTCATCTAAATCCTTATATGCTTTTCTAGCTTAATATGTGGTGTTTTGAAGGAATTGTGTGCATCAGATAAATTAATATTCTTATTTAATGTATCAAACTGATCTAATAAAGCTATATGATAGTTATCTAAAGTAGAGTTATTCATAATTAAACTTGTATGCTCTTTTTGTAATGTTGAAAATTCAGTATTTAGACTAGCATGCATTTTTTAAGCTTCATATATGAGTCATGAATATTTTTAGAAATATTTAGTAATTCATCATATGAGAGTTGACATACCTCATATTGATCATATTGATTAGGATTATCATTAGCCATTAGACACAATTCGTTACCTCCTCCCATGCTTCTTCTTCTTTTGATGATTCTTAGGTAGAGTTGGCCCAAAAAGCTTTATTTGTCTTTTGCTTTCCCCCTTTGTACTTTGGTTTCTCTTCACCTTTTTTTTTTTATTGAGTGAGTCCTTAGATTGTGGTAGTGAACTCAAAGGTGTCCTCACTTCCTGCACTCAAAGCAAATTGTATCAGACAAAACTTTAGTAGATTTGTGACCTTTAACTTTGATCAAGTTATTTTTTTGATGTTTTTATTATCTTTTCAGAAAGCTCCTAAACTAGCATGTCATCAAGGCTATTTTTCCATCCTCATGTGTAGAAGAGTTGTTATTATCAGAATAATTTTCTTTTAGTGCCACCATTCTCTACTTTTTCTTTTCTCATGCATCATTTTGCCTTTGACTCACCCCTTGCTCATAGACGATGAGTGATCCCAGAAAAATGTCAATAGAGTAAATATTTAATAATTTGATTCAAAAATTACAATTATTTTTGTATCATAACAACAAGGTGAACAACATAGAATTTTATTGACCTTTTCAAAATTAGATAACTCTCTACCTAGTGCATGAAAGGATGTTACTATCTGGGTGAACTTAGGGTATATTTTAGACACAAATTCTTTAGGCTTTATACAAAATAGTTTGTAGTAATGCAAAAGAATGTTTAGCCTAGACTATTTCACTCACTGGTTTCTTCATAGGTGATACATAATCTATCCCAAATCCCTTTTTTGGTAGTGCATGCAGAAACTCACATATAGTGTTTGGATTTTGAAGCACAAAAGGAACAATTCAAACACTTAGCATTCAACTGTGCAAGTTTCTTATCCTCATTTCTCAGTTCATTAAAGAGAATATCAGTTTTAACAACATTAACACTGTGTAATGGAAGTGAGTAATCGGTTTGAATCATATGCCAAATTTTATAAATAATGGATTGTAGAAATATGGACATACGAATTTTATTGAAATCAAATGGGATATTTTCAAATAAAGGTAGAAGGGTTATTGAATCACCCTCTATAGTGTTATGATTACCAAAATATGCCATTGATCATTTATCTCAAGGTTTTCTAAAACACTATTTTTTAGAGTCCGCTCGAATACCACTTGAAAGTATGAGATGCACCATGAGGGGGGGGGGGGGGGGGGGTAAGTTGTTTCTTTTAAAATAATCCTATACAAGAGGATTAATTTTTTTTTTATTTTTCAAATTATCCAATATAAGAGGTTTACTTTTTTTTTTTCAATACACTTAGAAATAAGAAATTTTAATTTTTGTATGTGGAAGCTAACAAATTAAAAATGCCTTTGAAAAATAATGATGATTAAATTCTAGTTATAAAAATAAATATAGATCTTAGAAATTTATCAAGCAGTTATAATGAAGATGAAGTGCAAAAAGTAAAATCAAAACAAACAAACTAGATTTTATAGTGATTCAGTCAAACCTTGACCTATGTCCACTCCCCTGAGTCCTCCACTATGAGTATTGTACTAACACAAAGTGACTCTCCTTTTGCTCTCTTAGTAAGGCAGAGAAGCCCTTAGAAAACTCTTTTTCACCAACCCGATGCGGTAAAGGACCAAAACGCTTTTCACAGGCAGAGAACCTTGACACCTTTTTCTCCCTCGTGGAGAAGATAGAGAATCTTGAGGACTGACTAAGAAGTCTCTCTCTCTTGAGAGCTCCCATAAGACTCACCTAGGCCACAGGAGTAGCAAGCGTGCAACTAGCCTTGAGCAACCATGTTAGCCTGGAGCAATCGTGCACTTTCTCCTTCCTCTCACAAACCCTGATTTTCTTCAAAACTTCCCTCTCAGAGTTCCTTCTTAAGCCACGTTCCTCTCTTCATATGTTTTAAGAAAAAAGGTTAAAGAATTGCTTTTATAATAGGCTTCAAGAAACCTTAAAAATTTAAGTTAGTTGTTACTATTCATATAGTATGATCAAAGTTCATACAGTATGATCAATTGAAAACTAGTCCCGTCTAGTACGAAGGAGAACGAACAGTTCATAATTTTTGAACACATCACACAGTACGATCTTGAGATTGCCCAGTACGATCTATTATATTTCCTCTATTAATACGGGGCAAATCCTAGGACAACTGTAAGCCGTCTCTATTAATCATCCCATACTGTATACTTCATATAGTATGGTTAGTTAATTTCAAGCAGTTTGTCTAGTACAATATTAATATCCTATCTTACAACTAGAAAAAAAATCATGGTTTCATCTGGTATGTTTTACGCCGATGGTTAGAACTAGTCTCTGGTCTTCATATAGTAGATAATGAACATATAATATGAATAAAAATTTATTAATTAACCATAATTTAATTTTCTAATTATGGGGGTTAATTTTAGCAAGATTTCAAATGATCGTATAATTCATTACTAGAATGATGCCCTTTAAGGTATTTGCCTTCTAATTCACTAATTTCCTGTATAGTTCATTACTTACTAAAATCCTTATATAACCTTATCATCAACATAAAAAATCTATTTCGATGGAAGTCTTCATATAGTAGATAAGGAAGTTTTCAAATCCTTCTAATTTGGAGGAAGTTTGGCTTTTCAACGGAAATTTCAAATTTCGTTCTCCGCGGGATTAACATAGAACGAATGGAATCGGATGTTTGTCGGCATCCGATGGTCGGAGGTAAACATGATGATCGACGTCCATCTGCCAGGACGTCGTCAACTGCTGCTAAAACAATTCACACATCTCCGCCTGCTTTCGGGGATGGTCTTCCAAATCTAAATAACAGAAGCAAAACTAGAGGAACAAGTCTGGTAATCAATGAAGGAGGATTTCAAGAGAAGAAGGAGCCTGAGGTAATTGGCAAGGGAAAGAATGTAATCCAGGCATCCAATCTTAAGATGATGAAATCAGGAACTTTAAGTATGTTTGGTGATGGTTTTGAAGCTTCTCCGTCTAATCTAAAACCTATCAAAATTTTAGCTTCCACCAATGGCATTTTAAATTTGAATAAAGAAGACAACCCGCCATCAATGGATATTGAAGATATCATCAACTCTAAAGTAAATTCTACATCAACTCTGCAAGACGGCATGATTGAAGATTGTGATAAAGCTTTTCTACGGAAGGAAAGCAGAGCCCTGTATAGCGACTTACTAAAGGTCAGAGAAGTTGTTTCTGTTGAAACGAGAGAAGGTAATGAAGATATCCAGATTGATGAACACACTACTGAAGCTGGACTTTCGAATGTGTGGAAGAAAAGAGATAACATTCATGTTGAAGATCTACAACTCGGTGATTACTTGGCTGAAGATGGGATGACTGTGAAATTGCATGAGAAGAATGAGGAGGAAAATACCAAGAGGCTGGCTAACTCTTTGGTTATCAAAATTTTTGGTGGGGAAGCTCGTATTTCAATAATCAGTAAGGAATTAAGAAGGCAGTGGGATCAATATGACAAATTTCATCTGACTATGCTTAGCAAGGGCTAGGTGCTGTGCTCATTTCACGAGAAATAGAGTTTGGAGTTGGTTCTATCTAATGGACCTTGGTTTATGAATGGTAAGATTATTGGGATGGACAAATGGTCCCAAAAATTTGATCCTAATTCTCTTAAAGGATTGCCTTCTCCAATTTGGATTAGGCTTCCAAGCCTACCATTGCATTGCTGGGATAATGTGAATGTCTGCAGAATAGCATCAATGGTTGGGAAACCAATTCTGCTGGATGGAAACATGTTCCAATGGGGACGTAGAGAGTTTGGAAGGGTAAGCGTCCGAATCGAATTGGATATAAAACTGCCGGTTGGAGTATGGGTAGAAGGTGTCAATGGGAAATTTTATCAAAAAATAGAGTATGAATGGATCCCAAATTTCAGCTTCAATTGTGGGTTCATTGGTCATTCTAAAGAATCCTGTGGATAAGGCATTGATTCTACTGGAACTACTAACAAGGAGCAGCAGAAAACTGTTCCAGACATTGCAAAGAAAGGAACTACCACAAATGAAGGATTGGAACAATTCAACTCAAGCTCCTATGGACCTTGGTTGATAGTAAACTGAGGAAGGAAGAATATACAGAACCAGTCAAATAAATTTTTTCAAACTCCTCATAAGAAGACAGTCTGGAGGAAAACTGAAGATTATAACAAGAAAGATGAGGTTGGTATTCAATCAAAAATTGTTAGCAAGAACAATGGAAATACTCTCATACCTGAGAAAATCATTCCTGGCAATGCAATTGCTGAAGTTAACAAGCCTGGCAATAAGGAAGCAGAGAAGAAGGTTAAAAGGAATGTATCTAACATTCCTTTAAATGAAAATAGGTTTAATGCTCTAAATTACTTAATGGAAGAAGGAGAGATCCATCAGGTTTTGGATGAATACTTATTACAAGAAGAGAATCCACATGATGATAAGGAGGGAAAGAAACTTATAGCAGATGAAGATTCTAATCCTATCAACAAAGGGGATGATTCAAGTTGTATGAAGAAGAAGAAATCAAAACAGCTCAAAGACCTTGGACCTATCAATAATATCACAAGAAGTAGAAGATTGGAGTTGAATATAAAAGGCAAAGAGTGGATCCCACATCTCATCTTTTTCAATAAATTCATTGGTATTTTGGAATTATAGAGGAGCAAAGAAAAAAAGTGCTTCTCTATACATGAGGAAATTGTTAAATTACATAATGTGGTGTTTTTGGGTTTGCTTGAAACTAAAATCTCTTATATTGATATAAGAGAAGTGAAGAATCTTATGGGAGAAGAATGGGAATATGAATTGGTTCCTTCCAATGGCCTATATGGAGGAATTATAGTCCTTTAGGATTCTAAAGTTGCTAAGTTCACCAAGGTGGGATCTTCATCACAATGTCTTATTGGTGATTTAACTATTAACAACAAATTTAAATTGAGAGTAGCTTCTGTCTATGGGAGTTTCTGTGAACAAAAGAAGGGAGTTATGGGAGCTATTGGAGTTTTACAATGTGGAGGACTTTCCTATGGTGGTTGGAGGAGATTTTAATCATCTCACTTCCAAAGAAGACAAAAGAGGAGGGAAAAAATTTTGCTTTTCTCAAGGACCTAGAGAAATGAGCTCTTTCATTTCTAACAATGATTTACATGAAGTTAATTTCATAGGTCCAAGATACACATGGTGCAACAACAAATCTGGAGGTTCTCGGATTTTGGAGAGACTTGATAGGTGCTTTCTCAACTCCTCTACTTTGAATTATTTCTCTAATTTAACTGTGAGGCATTTAGCTACAATTTCATCCGACCATAGCCCTTTGGTTCTTAATTTATGCAATTCCAATTCCACTTATAAGAGAAGAATGGAGCAAAAACTACAGTGGGGATCTTTCACAAATTCTAAATGCCAAATGTAAAAGAACGCTCAAGTCTTTGTTCTTTTGGAGCAAGGCTAAGTTGAGGAATCTTGAAGATCTCAAAAGTAGCTTAATGGAGGATATTCTTAAACTAAAGATTATGGAATCTGAAAATGCATGGCTATCTGAGGATGAATGTTGGAAGATGAAATCCAAATTTCTTGAACTAAATTCAATTATGGCCCAGTTATGTAGTTGGTGGAAACAAAGAGCCAAAGTAAAATTGATGAATGAGGGAGATTGTAACTCAAAACTCTATCACTCATATGCTACTACTAGAAGGAATAGCAACAGGATTTTGAAAATTAAAAATGATAATGGAATTTTCATTGAAGAACAAAGCCAAATAGAAGAACTATTCATGCAGTTTTTCAAGTTCAAGTGGAAACAAAGGAGTTGTAATTTGAGTGATTGGCCAAATCCTGGAAAGATTTTGAATATGGAGGATAAACTCAGCTTGTCCAAGGCATTCACAATGGTTGAGATTGAATTTGTTATAAAAAATCTGGGAAATACCATTGCTCCGGGTAGTGATGGAATTACTTACTCATTTATCAAATTTTACTGGAATATAGTAAAGAATGACTTTGTAAATGCTTTAAATTAGTTTTTAATTTATGGTAGTATGGACTACAATTGGAAAGACACTCTCGTGGTTCTCATTCAAAAGGTATCCAATCCATTGATGCCTTCAAACTATAGACCGATAAGCATTTGCAATTTAGTTTATAAAATTGCTACAAAATTCATTTTGAACAGGCTTATTCCGGTTATTCCAATGCTAATTATGGAGGAACAAGCAGCTTTTATCAGAGGAAGGTCCATCTCAGATCACATACTAATTGCCCAAGAAATGCTTTACAAATTTTGGTACTCTAAGACAGCTAAAGGGATGATGGAATTCAAAGTTGATATGCAGCAAGCATATGACTCTATGAGTTGGAAAACTTTAAAACAGGCTTTGAACTACTTTGATTTCCCAGATTTGATTTCAAATCTAATTTTGGAATGGTTGTTAAATCCCAAATTTTCTATTCTTATAAATGGAGTACTATCTGGATGGATAAAGGCTGAAAGTGGGTTTCGTCAGGGATGCCCCTTGTCCCCCATCTTATTTATCTTAAGCTCCCAACTCCTTACAAATGCATTTACTAATTCTTCAATTGGAATTGGAATATGCTCTAACAGTTCTCGGATATCACACTTACTTTTTGCTGATGATGTTATGGTTTTCTCAGTAGCTACACGTAAGGTAGTTCTTGAAGTTAAATCCATTCTTACCAAATTCAGCATGTGGACAAGACAGAAAATCAACTCTGAGAAATCAGCCATTTTTTTCGGAAACAATGTTAATGAAATGAAGAAGAAACAAATAACCAGAATTATAGGTTTTAAACAAGTTTAGGAACTTTTTTACCTGGGTATTAAAATTACATTGAGAAGAATGGTGGCTACTGACTTCTATTTCATCATTGAGAAAGCTCTTAAAATCCTTAATGTATGGGGAACTAAGACCTTATCACTATATGGTAAGATTGTTCTTATTAAAACTGTTATTCTAGCCATTCCTAATTTCTTCAGCTCTCATGCTTTGGTGCCGGTGCAAATCCTTAAGGAGATTGACAAAATTTGTAGAGATTTCCTTTGGAAGAAATCTGCTGGGAATGCAGGACTTCATTATCTCAACTGGGATAATCTTTGTCAGCCAAAGAAGAAAGGCGGTTGTGGATTACAATCATTGAATACAAGGGTAGCTCCTTTAAGAGCTAGATTATCATGGAGATTCCTTAATAATAAGGAGTCTTTACTACATAAAACATTGGCTCCTAAATATGGTACTTCCTTTGGGAGTTATGTATTGAAGAAATCTTCTCCCTCTTGGAAAATCTTAAAAAATGGAGGGAAAGCTTTGGAACAATTTATCAGATGGAATGTTGTTACTGGAAACTCAATCAAAGTATTCAAGGATAAATGGATACTAAATAGAAGAATCAAAGAATGGCCTACTCTACTTATCCCTCAAGATGATGAAGAACTGGTTCTAAGCAGTTTTATAGAAAATGGTGGCTGGAATAAGGAAAAATTGATGTTGGTTTTCGATAAAGAGCTGGTAGAACTCATTATGAATATCAAAATTAATACAGTTCTAGAAGATGATGTCCAAGAACTTATATATCAATGTCCCGGAAAATCTATTCCTGGGATAATTAGAGAATTTCAGCAACAAAATGATGACTGGACTCCTTTTCATTGGATAAAGATGGAAAAACTTAACCCACGGGTTCAAACATTCATCTGGAGAGCTTTCAAAAATGCATTACCAACCTTTCAATTCTTGTTTCATAGAAGATTAAAAGATAATGTCTTCTGCCCGAGATGTACTGTTGGCAAAGAAGATTTTGAGCACATTATTGGTGGTTGTTCCAAAGTCAAAGAGGTGATCATGATTATCAATAGGTGGGGATTTGCTTTGCCAGAATTCAACAATATCCAAGGATGCTGTAGTTGGGTACATAATATCCCCAAGAATGAGAGTATGGAATTAAATCTCTTCTTTAATGTCCTGTATTTTTCATGGAAAGCTAGAAATAAATTTATACATGAAGGTATAAATGAAAGTGCAACTTCTGTAGCTGTCCAAGCAATCAGTCACTCTTCTTACTCTAAGATGATTTATAATCAATTGCTGGATTCGTGGGATGTTAATCAGTCCTCTAGACTGTTGAATTCTTGGCATCCCCCTTCACCCGGTTGGTTAAAAATTAATGTAGATGCTACTCTTTCTTCTTCATATGGAGCAGGAGTCGGAGGTGTTATTAGAGACTGCAAAGGAAGATTCCTTTTGGCTTTCGGGAATACGTGTATCCATTGGGATATATATCAATTGGAACTCTTGGCAATCAAAACATTGAAGAATGTTATCAAAGATTGGATGTTCAAGTACAAAGGAGCAATTATTGAGAGCAACAACTTCAATGTCATAAAGGCTATTCAAGATGCTAAGGATCATGGACTAAAATATCAAGATGAGTTAAACTTCTTTAATGATTTTAATTATGTTATTTTTAAATGCATCTCTAGAGAGGGAAATAAACTAGCGGATCTATGTGCTAGTTATGGTATCCTTAGTAGCTTCATTTGGGAAGACATTAATTTGGACAAGATTCTTCCTTCATTTGTTCAATTGGTGAAGGAGGAATCATGTTTGTAGTTCTTTTTTCTTTTGCTTCATTTTAATGCATCCATGCTTTCTATCAAAAAAAACATAAAAAATATATTAAACCATCAAGATAAATCCAATTAGATTTTGTTGATTTTCTCGATCAACACTGATATGCATGATAAATGTAATGGAGTTAATCATACCTATTAGTAGTACATTTGTTGACCAAAATTTTTAAATGAAATCTAAACTCGCTTCCTTCTCACTATTAGTACTTAGGTGTTGTACCTTTCAGTGTAAATCTAACTTATAGGAAACTTAGGAAGAAATGGAGGGTTTTCCACTAGAATTAAACTTAATTTTGGCGCCTCTTAAATCATTTTCAAGATTTTTCAAGTACATCCCAAAGTTGTTAAAGGTTGAAACCTAGGTTAAAACCAAGTTTCCCGTATTTATAATCCATGCCACTCAAGTTAGTATGTCATGTCAAACTTAAAAATAAGCCCTCAGATATGATTCAAGCCCATCTAAACTCATCGTCTAAGAGGGTTAACCTATTTGGGACCCATGATCAACCCTTGGTTGGCCATGTTTGACCATGGAATCCTAAAAATAATAAATTTGTATGAATGAAATTTCTTGGGCTAGGTCAAATCCTAAATCTTATGGTTATGTCCCATGGCCTTCAAACATCTTCATGTATATGTCTAAACCCCAATGGAGCACATGGTGGTCGACCATGTTGAACCAAGTTGACCATGACATAAATAACCGTTTCAATGATCAAATTTGTTTTAATAGCTGGTATGACATCTTAAACCTTCTTAATACTATCAAAAACTTACCTAAATCTATTGGAGCCTTGGTTCACCTTTGCTTAACATCGTGATCAGGTTAATCATGCATGAGCAATTTGAACCATACACATAATTTATTTAATTAAATTTATAGGTCTTTGAACCCTAGCTTTTAAGCCTATCCAATAGTATATATAAATCTAAAATTACCTTACCTAGCCAGCCCAAGCCCTTGACTAGCTTGGGTAATCCAATAAGGCTAACCCAAGTTGGCATAAATAGGCTAAATATACTCTTAAGTCTAGTAATGTAACCTAATTAGTGTTGTGATCTTGCTGGTACCCAATCAAACCCAACAAGAGCCAAGAATGGCCATTGATTGGCCATAAACTTTTAGAACCAAGGTCATGTATATTTCATATGAGCTGTTATATTAAAATAGACATCGCTATGCTCTCAATTATTCTAAAGCACTTGCCTACATGCTACTGGGTCAATTTGAATGGGCTCAATTTCCTTTTATGGCCTTATGTAGCAAAAAATCTATCTCCTTTCATATTTAATTACCCTAACTACTTTAATTTTCAATAAAGTGGGGTTCTGACATTTTCATTCTTAAGCTTCCCTAGTGTCTTAGCAATTAATTCCTGCTCTTCCGTAGCCTCCTAATAGCCTTTTCTTG
This sequence comes from Dendrobium huoshanense, assembly GCA_016618105.1. Taxonomy (NCBI): domain Eukaryota; kingdom Viridiplantae; phylum Streptophyta; class Magnoliopsida; order Asparagales; family Orchidaceae; genus Dendrobium; species Dendrobium huoshanense. Next base: position 17,211,950 of record CM028357.1, read on the forward strand.
TGAGTATAAGTGAACTCCAACAAACCCATGGTAGTTAGAAGGAAAATTTTGATCTAGTCTATTTTATAGTTTGGTGCATGATTAAAGACCATTCTTATGGTCAGATGACTCCAACCCAAAAAAAAATCCTTATCAATTAATTTATTTAATGGTAATTTCCAAACATGTAGATAATTCTTTAAGGGTCTAAGAAATTATAAAGAATGTGTTTAATTCATGATGATCTAACTATTAAATTAAATAATTTCATCACAAAGATCCAACTAGATTGATTTCATATGTATGTTTAAGTAAATTGGAAGGATCAATCCTAAATGTATAGACAACCTTTCTTTGGGAGAGATTGGTAGAAGGGGGGGGGGGGGGGGGGGGGGGGGGGGGGGGGGGGGGGGGGTGGGGGTTCAAAGCGAGGGTGGGGGCTGATTTAGAGTTGGTATTTATGGAGAGGATGTAATTATGGAGGATGGAGTGAGTAGTAAGAGTGGGTTGAGAGGTGGTGTGGAAGGAGGATAGCCTGAGTTGTAAAGATTATGAAAGTTATCCTCATAAAATATGACATGTTGTGATATGTGGGTTTGTCTAGTCATAAGATTTAGGCATTTCTAACCTTTATGAGCGATATAGTTTCCTATGAAAATGAAAAGGTTTGAGCGAGGAGTAAGTTTTTGTCTAATGATTGAGAAGATTAGCTTGGTGTTAGTGGAGGGAATGTGGTTGATGTGTATATTATAATTTTTGGTTGTGGAGAAGTTGAAATAGGGATTTGTTGTTGGTTTTGGTGTTATTTGATAAGGTAAAGTGTGGTTAGGAGAGTGTCCATCTAGATATTATAGGGGAGATGTGGAGCATGTAGTATAGTGTGAATGGTGTTGAGGTTGTAATAGTATTTTCAATTGATGAGACCATTTTGCTCTAGGTAATTTGAGGTACTAATGTGATTAAGAATCCCATTTGTTTGGAGGTAGTTGTGGAGAGTGTTGTTTATATATTTTTTGCATCCAGCTATAATGGCATTTAATTTGAAATGAATGTTGGTAATAATTTAGATTTTTAAATTCAATGAAGTGAGAAGTAACTTTTATTTTGTTGACCATTAGAAAGACAAGTAAAGCATGAACAATCATTAATAATAATGTAATATTTGTACCCTTGAATGGAAAAAATTAGGGAAGGACCCCATACAAAAAAATGTATAAGTTTAAAAGGGTGAGATTATATTAGACTTAATAAATGGTAATCTATGACTTTTGGAGGCATTACATAAAATGCAAAAGGAAAGAGAAACTAGAATAAAAAGTGACATATTTGTTTGGAGATGGTGATGATGACTTGATGGTGAGTGTGACCAAGGAAATGATGGCATAGTAAAATTGTGGGTGAGGTGGCTACTTAGGCTAAACGAGACTTGGTTGGAGGGGTTGATGGAATTAGATAGATACCATTATGACATGATCCATTGAGAATAATATTATTTATCTTTAGGTCCTGGATTATATATCTAAAAGTAGCATTATTAAAGTAGTTTTTGGTTTAGTTCAATGCCCAATAAAAAAATTAACCATCTTCAACTAATCATACCCAATTTTGAATTGAATAGATAAATAGGTCAGAAATATAGACCCAAATGTGGCCTCCTCGCTATCCCATGGTGTGAGTAAGGTAGAAAATGAATGTCGATCGTGAGCTTTGATGCATAGGGGCGGGCCTATGTGTTATAAGGGAGTGACCACAAGTATGCGAGGGCCAAGTTCTGAGCGGGTAAGAGTGAAAGGCTAGCATGACTACTCGAGCATGGGTATGAGCATGATATTGTAGTGAGTACAAGGCTACCATAATGATAGTGGGATGTAGGGTGTGTGTTGGGCCTAGTGTGCGAGCATGACATGGTGTGGGAGTTTAGATTGTAAGATGCAAGTCAAATTTGAGTCATTTTTAGGTTAGCAGGATAACCTTGAACAAGACTAAAATTTTCAAATGGGGGTAAGGAATTAGGATTTGAACCTGGCCCTTTTTTCAAAATGGGTCGACCTAAACTAAACTTTTTTGGGTCAGGTTCTTTTCAGGTTTTTGGGTTAAGTCAATAATTAACACCCTTATTTAGAATTATCAAAGGAGGTTGAGATATTATTATCAAATATAAGATTGTAAACATATAAGAGATTATGAGCTAGAGAGGGAATGCAAAGAACTATGAGAAGATATACCTTACTGATTATGAAAGTTTGAAAAGGATGTTAGCCTTAGTGAACTTGTCCCTAAGTAAACTAATACTAAGGCAATACTCTCACTATGATGTGGAAGCTAATTAACTTGTAAATAATTAAATTAATGGTGATTATATTCTAATAATTACAAAAAATTTTAATTACATCTTTTCACCACATAGTTATCATAAAAACATAGTACAGAAAAATAAAAATTAGATTAAACACATCAAATTTTATAATGGTTCGTTCAAACCATGACCTACATCCACTCCACAAAGTCCTCATCTCTAGGTATTGCACTATCACTATAGTGTCTCTCCTTTATCCCCTAAAGCTAGGTAGAGAATGCATTACAAAATCTCTTCCACCAACCAGGTATGGTATAACCTTGTAATCTTTTTCACCCTCTTGGTGAGGCAGAGAAGATATAATCATTTTCACCCTCCTAGAGAGGCAGACAATCTTGGATTTCTTTTCACCCTCTCGGTGAGGCAGAGAAGTTTGGAATGACTTTCTCCTTCCCATGTGTGGTGGAGTAGCTTGGTCTTTTATCATCGAAGAGGTCTTTTTTCCTAAAACTTCCCTCAAGACAAATCGTGATGCATGGAGGAACTCAGGTGCAAGTTTGTCGAAGCGGTTGTGTGAACCCCTCTCACACTCCCATGAAACCCACAAGGATCTTCTCCCTCTCTCAAACTCCACCATTTCTCTCCCTAGCTCAAGGCTCTCTCTTTAAGCTTTCAGAAGGGACAACACAATAAATGACAAAAAGATTGTCACAAAGTCTAATGAGAAAGCTTAAATAGAGGGCTTCAAGAAATTCTAGAAATTCAATTATGTCTTTTATGATCGTATAGTAATATCCTTGATCGTATCATACAATTAGCATAATATATCCTTATTAGTACTGTACAAAGAGTAAGAAGTTATATGATAAGTTCAATTCTTTAAGCTGGTCATCTAGTATGATACACTGTCTAGTATTATTAGTATAATCAAATTGGATTATTACCCTATATAACTGGAGAAGATAAAATATTGTCCCATGAAAGGATATGACCATATAGTATAATTTATTCAATAATATAATATGATTTTATTGGAAAATTAATCTAAATTTGATCCCTAACTAAAAGATAAATTTAGGTAAGATTTAATAACATCGTACCTTATGATACCCATCATACAATATGATCATTACATATTTTATATTTTAAAATATTTCCTAAGATCATGATTTCAACTGATCATCTTGCATGATCAATATTGTCCAATATGATTAGTTCAAATAGCATTAATTATTCTAATTAACTGATTTAATAATTTTTTGAATAATTGATCATACAGTATGATACCTATCATATAATACAATTAGTTCACAAAATTCTCTTTTGATTTTTCTCACTCCTCACTCCCTTGAGTGTGTGTGTGCATGAATACCTGGCTAGCATACACCATTAAAGGACTTGACTCAGCAAAGGGAAAAATACATTAATGAATTTTACGAACTCTTTCAGCATATCCTATTATATCCCATCTTGAGCTTTTAAACTTCATTGATTGGTGCATGATGTACCTAAAATGTCAGTACATATAATAAAAATATATAGTACAAATACTAGGAGACATAAAGATACAACCAACAATGTTTGTTATTATCAAAACCATAAACCAGGAAGCCCAACTTGCAACAATCTTCTCCTTTATGATGATGAAAAATATAATTGGTTAAATTTGCAATCTTAAAATTACTTTATCCTAACCTCCCTCTCATTAAGAGAATTATGCTAAAATAGAGGAAAGTATTAATAAATTTTTTATCATTTAATTTAAAATAAATTGAAACTAAATAACAAATAGAACTGAATATAAATGCAATCAAATACTTTCTCCCCTTTTTGACATCTCCAAAAAGGGGATAAAATAGAGCACCTATTATTGAACTATATGTAGAAGGAAATTAAATTATACATTCATACATAAGAATAACTAACAAACCACAAATCAGATAAACAAATATAAAAAATAAATAAACAAACACAAAAATAGAGAGATAAAATTTATACCTAATCGATGTTATCAATCAAATCCTTGACCATCCAACATATGTTTTTTATCTCATTATCTTGCTCCTATTCTAATGAGTTACAAGATAAGTTTGCCTAGGAGATTTTTATCTTCTTTTCATTTCCCCTTATTGAAATTGGCTTATCCTCACCCTTTTCCTTTACAGGGTGCTTCTTAAGATTGGAAATTCATATTTAAAATGTTCAGGCTTCTTACATTCAAAGAAAATAATTTTATAACAAAACTTATCAAATTTATCATTTTTACCTTTTCTCCACTTTTGTTCATGCCTGTACATGTGCTTCAGGAGACTTTTGAATTAGCTTGTTATCTCCACACTCTCATCGTCTCCTAAGACTTTTTTCTGAGACTCTTGCCTTTAACACTATAACCTTCTCATCACCTGCATCTAAAAGTTTTTGCCTCATACTTTGCTCATAGGCAATGAGTGAGCTGATCAGATTATTAATAGAATAAGCATTCAAGTCTTTTGATTCACATATAGTAGTGACTTTGGCAAAAAAATTATTTTGAAGACAATGTTGGATTTTATTGTTCTTCTCTAAGTTTAAAAGTTCTCTATCTAAAGAATGCAATGATGTCACTAAGTAAACCAAGTATACATGTCTAAGATAGTCTCGTAAGGTTTCATACAAAAAAGTTCATAATCATGCAATAACACATTTAACCTAGATTGTTTGACTTCACTAGTGCCTTCATATGTAATGCTTAGTCTATCCTAAATATCTTTTCAAGTGGTACATGTAGAAACTCTCATATAGTCTTTTGACTTAAGTGTACAAAGAAAATAGTTTAAGCATTTAACATTCAATTATATATAGATTTGTTCTTCTTTACTCCATTCAATAAAATGAAAGTTTGTTTTGATTCCTTTAATTATATGTGATGGTATAAAATAATTAGTTTGAATCAAATGATATTTTCAAAAATCAACAAATTGAAGAAACGTATACATACAAATTTTCCAAAAATTAAATAAAATATTATTAAATAATGGTGGAAGAATTCTATAATTGCCTTCTATAGTGTCCCCATTTTAAAAATGTGTCATGGATCAATTTCATCTAAGTTTTCTAAACACTATTTTGAGAACCACTCTGATTCCAATTGAAAGTTTGATAAGGATGTTAAGCTTTAATAAACTTGTCTCTAGGCACACTAATATGAAAGTAATGCTTTCACTTTGATATAGAAGCTAATTAACTTGTAAATAATTATAATAATGCTAATTATATTTTAATCATTATAATAAAATATTAATCACAACTTTTCACCATGTAGTTATCACAAAAATAAAGTACAATGAAATAAAATGTGGAAAATAAAAATTAGAGCAAAAATACAAGAATTTATAGTGGTTTGGTCAAACCATAACCAACATCCACTCCCCAGAGTCCTCCACTCCAAGTATTTCACTATCACTATAGTGTCTCTCCTTTAGCCCCCACAGCTAGGTGGACAAGCCTTTATAAAATCTCTTCCACAAACCTAGTGTGGCAGAGGGTATTAATCCTTTTCACCCTCCTAGTGAGGTATAGAACCTAGAACCCTTTTCACCCTTCTAGTGAGGCAAAGAACCTTGGAATCCTTTTACCCTCCTGGTGAGGTAGAGAACCTTTGAATCACTTTCACCTTCCCTACTGCGGTAGAGTCATTAGGCATTTGTCACCAAAGAGATTTTCTTCCCTAAAACTTCCCTCAAGAAAAACCTTGTCGCATGGAGGAACTTAGGTGTAAGTTTGATTGAGCAATTGTGTAAACCCCTATCACATTTCTTTGAAATCCACAAGGATTTTCTCCCTCTCTAAATTTCCATCCTTTCTCTCCTAAGATAAAAGTTCTATCTTTAAGATTTCAGAAGGAACAACTCAATGAATGCCAAAAGGAATATCACAAAGTTTTATGAGAAAGTTTAAATAGAGGGCTTCAAGAAACCCTATAAATTTAATTATATCGTGTACAATACAATCCTTGATTATACATTATAATTACTACAATATATCTTTATTAGTACTGTAGAAAGAGTAAGAAGCTATACGATCAGTTCAATTCTTTGAGTTGATCATCCAGTATGATATGATCATTATCCTGTATAATTAGTACATTAAAATTAGATTATCTTCCATTATGATTGCCGATGATAAAATATCATCCCATGCAAGGATCTGGTCACATAAAATGATTTGTTCAATCATGCAACATGGTCATACTGGAACCACTATTCCAAATTTGATCCCTAATTACAAGAAGAATTTAGGAAAGATTTAATAACATCATATTGAATGATACTCATTATACAATATAATTAGCAAATAATTTGTATTTTAAAGTATTGCCTAAATTATGATTGGTGGTTAAGATCATAATTTCAACTGATAATTTTGTATGATTAACATCATCCAATATGATTAGTTTAAATATCATTAATTATTATACGTAACCAATAATATAATTTTTTGAGTAACCAATCATAAAATATGATACCTATCATATAATACAATTAGTTTAGAAAAATTATCTTCTGATTTTTCTCTCTATCTCACTCCTTTGAGTTTGTGTGTGGATGGTTAGCAGGTTAGCATACACCCTTTCAGGACTTGCCTATAAAAATTGGAAAATATATAAATGAATTTTACAAAATCTTTTAGCATATCATATTCTACCCTATCTTGAGCTCTGAAAATTCATTGATTGGAGCATGATGTACCTGAAATGTTAGTACAAACAATAATAAATATATACTTCAAACATTAGGATACATAAAGATACAGCTAGTAGTATTTTTTATCATCAAAACCATAAACTCAGAAGCATGAGTTGCAACAGATTGGAGTCGATAAAAGAACTTACAAAAATATTTAATGGGAAGTGAGCCACCATTCATATATTTATGAGGTCTTTTATGAGATGTTATGGAGCTCATTCTAAATTTGGTAAAAGAACTTTATGAGTAGGTAAAAACTTTTAAGTTCTTTTTAGGTACTGAGTTGTGGAGAGATTCTTCTTCATAGAGATGTCATGGAGCTCATTCTTAAGTTGGATGACTTAAGAACGATTGGATGATTAGCTAGATGTTGTGAGATGAGAGTAACTATTTACATATGGGATACTATGGGGATGAAGCTGGAATATATAGTGGTTTTGAAAGTTCATTAGGGATGTTAAGCCCTTAAGAACAAGCCCGAGGCTAACCAAGAGGGGGGGGGGGGGGTGAATTAGTATTTTTTTTTTAAATTTCTTTATGTAAAGAACTACAAAACTTAAAACCAAATCACCATAGAAATCAAAGTGCAAAACTAAATAAATGCAGAAGCAAAATAAAGAAAGATCACACCAGATTTATAGTGGTTCGGTTAATCCTTGACCTATGTCCACTCCTTGGAGGCACCCTCCGGGTATTGCACTAAATAAGTGTCTCTTCTTTAGCTCCCACAGCTAGGCGGAGAAGCCTTTACAACATACTCCTTCTCACCAACCCCAGTACGGCAAAGAACTGACTCATTTTACTTCCTCCTAAAGCGGGCAAAGAACCCAAACCTTTTGCTGAAGTAAACCTCCCAAGAACCTCCCAAGGATGAAGGATGAAGAACGGAGATGATGACTTGGAACCTTTCTTGGAGCAACTTTTGTGAACCCTCTCATAAACTCCCCCTCACAAGTTCCTCTCTCTCTCTCTCTCGCTCTCTCTCTCTCTCTCTCTCTCTCTCTCTCTCTCTCTCTCTCTCTCTCTCTCTCTCTCTCTCTCTCTCTCTCTCTCTCTCTCTCTCTCCCTCTCCCTCTCCCACGGCTATCTCAAGTCAAGACAAGAGCACTCAAGGTCTTCTTGCATGAGAAAATCATGTTTTTTAAATAGATTTTTAAGAACTGACTTTATCATCCAGACCGATATAAATATCATCTTGTCCAATCAGTACAAAAAAAGCTCAATCAGCTGGGACAAATCAGTACGATCAGAAGAAAATTGATTATATCATCCAGGCTGATATACTATCATCTTGGCCGATTAGTTCAAATCTGAGTACAATCGTCCTGAACATCGCCCTGAATAGAGTCTGGATGATGTTAATTGTCCAGAACATTATTCTGGCCGATTCTACGATCAGCCTGACTGATGTGATTGTATCAATTAGCCTTAATTACTTTCCATATTTTCCAGATTAACTTAGGCATAATTATGCTGTATCGTCTAGGCTGATATGGCGATCTTTCATGACAATAATTTAAAATAAAGAATATCTAAATTGATCATGGCGGTTGATTCTTTCTGATTTGAGCCTATCGTCCTAGCCGATACACGTATCGTCTAGGACGATTTGCTTATTGACGGCTGCTTAACCAGGATGACCTAATCAGGGTTTCTATTTTTAGTTAAATCGTCCTGGCCGATAGGAACATCGTCTAGGCCGATGTACTCAAAACAAAAAAAATTTAGAAAACCCCTCATGTGTGTGTTTGTGTAAGGTTACTTAGCATCAGGAACCACTTTTATATTTGACTCAAGAAAGAAAAAAATACAGACTTGACTCAATCTAAATCTACCTGATCTTGAGCTTGCTTGAGCTGCACTCGATCTTGTGGTCCTGAAAAGTTAGTAAGCAAAGCAGTCATAGGGAATCATGAATGTTTGCTATATCAAAAGTCTTATCCATAATCTCAAATTCGCAATAATCTCCCCCTTTTTAATGATGTCAAACATAAACAGAGAATTCTGAGCAGTTATGGCAGTTCGGTAAAAAAATTAATTCACTAAATTCCAGAATTCAAAGTACATGATACATCAAACTAAGCCCCCTTTTGACATCACAAAAAGGAGGAAAAAAAAACATAAATAAAAATATAATAGAAAACTAAAATACAAACAACAAAACTACAGAAAACAAAAACTAAAACTAGAAAAATGAGGGATCCTGATCATCAGACGGTGGTGGTGGTGGTGGTGGCTGCTGGAAGAAGGTGGAAAATGTTGCAAAATGTGCCCCAAACCAAGCCATGTCCTGGTCGTGCTGCTGCTAGTGGTGTGCAACACAGGCATCGAACTAGGCTACATTTTCAGTATGCTACTAATGCTGGTGTGCTATGAATGTGTCTAAGCAGGTCTCCAATTGATCAAATCTCTCCACCAACTGATCCAGTTAAGAGTGCGGGCAGAGAGGAATAGGTTCAAGAACAGGAGCGAGAGCGGAAGCCTCCTCCTCCTCTGCCCCCTGAGATTCCCCATCCCCTAGGTGGAGATGAGTATTGTGAAGGGCATTGAAGGAACTATTTGAGTAGAAAGGTGGTGGATGGTTGAGAGGAGCAGGATATTGAAGCTAGTATTTAGATTCTAGAACATAGGCAATGAGGTGTCCTAGAGCAAGATTGGGTTTTCTTCTATGACCTGGATCTCGAATGGTAGTCAAAAGCTCGATGTAGTGAAAGATCAGGTCTGTGGCATTGAATTCCCTATGGGCCAGAATGTAAAAGGTTGTAAGTGAAGGTAGTGGAGTGATATGGACTTGGTCCCTGACTTTTGGAATAATAGAAGTGCGAAGGACATGCTAGATTATCCTAGCATATTGGAGTAAAGATCTAGTCTCTCCAACATGAAAGTGTGCGTTTGTGTGGCGAAGAAAGTGATTTGCTGTGTACCAGTCAAAGTTAGGATTAGAGAGAAGGGTATGTAGCTTATCCCCAGTGGTGGACAGCTACAACAGTTCAGTACAATCCTGATATGTGATCTCGATAGGACGTCGATTCACATTAGAGGTGAGAGTAGTGTAGGAAGAATTTATGTGGAGGTTTGCATAGAATTCTAAAAGAAGTTCAAAACTAAAGGGGACTACAAGGGTGAGAATAAAGCAAAGAGAAGTCTGGGCGAAAAGATCAAGTACTGGATAGGAGAGATATGCTAGATTGATTATGCGGGATAGAGTAATGCCGCACTCTTTGTAATGATGGTAAGCAGCCTGATCATTTGCCTCCCAAAAATGAGGGTCATACGTGCCCCTCGAGGAGCTGCCAGACATCTAACGAGCATGCTTTTCGCCAGCCATAAGCAAACATGAAGTAAACAAGAGAGGAGAAGAGTTTTGAAGTGAGAAATAATGGCTGGGAGGCTCTGAATTTAAAGGATCGGCCGGATTGTCCAGGCTGATCACAGGATCGTCCAAGATGATCTGGTGCAATTATTGTGAAAAGGCCGATTGGTCAAAAAGGCAGTCCGATCGTCCGGGATGATTAGACACAGACGATCATCTAGAGGAGTCAGGCCGGACGACCATTGAAAAAGCAGATCATCCAGAACAATTAGGTGGATCGTCTAGGACGATGCTCAATAAGGGATCGTACCGGTCGAATTTAAAATGTTTTAAATTATGCGCCACATGTATCGTCCAGGATGAACAATGGTTTGTCCCGGATGATTGTCCAAAAATGGGTCGTCCCACGCAAAATTATAGATTTTAAATGTGCGACATGTGTATCTTCCAGGATAAACAGGTGTATCAATCAGGATGAGAATTAATAATTGCATCATCCAGGATGAAAAAAGTATCATCCAGGATGATCAAGATGATTGTAGCAGAGTTCGATCATATCATCCAGGATGATAAAGGACCGTCCAGGATGATTAGGGTGAAAAAGTCAGAATATTTAGCAGATGAAGTTTTTTAAAGAACGGAAAGCCGATCATCCAGGATGATATAAACATCGGCTAGGACGATGTGACAAAAAATTTCAACTCAAAGGAGATGAAGATGATCAGAGAAGGCCCAAAAATAACAAGAAAAAAATAATAACGATAAAATAAAAGTCAAAAAGTTTTTTTATATATCTTTTATTTATTTATTTTTTTTAAATCAAGGCATGAACATGATATTGTCTCCATGTGATTGATTCTAAAAATTTATAAGTTAATGAGTTAACAACTTCAAAAATCCAAAAAAGGTAAAATATTCGATTATGTTAACCCTAAGCTCAAACTTCTTTTAGGGCAAAATCTTCTTTTGAAATCAAAAGGCCTAACTTAGAAAAAAATTTGGATAAGAAAAAAGAGATCTAATCAAGACTTGGTTTCAGAAAAATGTCTTATAGAATAATATATCAAAGTAGTATGTTACAATCGTGAAATTCGAAATCAAGTCTTTGAAAATCTCAAGTGATACATGAAATCTAAGTTTTAAGAGTTGGAGAAAAGGAAGATAGCTTGTTTTTTATGGGCTCATTTTATTCCTCTTGTCCATTGAATGACGTACTTTGCGCATCTTATGATTTTTGATACACTTTGTGTATATATTTTTCAATTTGGCATCATTGCACATCTTTTATTTTTAGTATCATTGGCAACTTTTTTTTTTGCAAGCTATATTCTTTTCCAAAAACTCTTAAATATTCTTAGTTGTGAGTATAACATCCAGATATTAGAGAAGAAAAAACTCCCTCTCTAATATATGGAAGAATAATCCATAAAATAGAATAAAAAAGCACGTGAGAGATGCATTGACATGATAACAAGAAATCTTGAAGTAACATAAAAACTTTGATTATTATAGTATAAGCTATATTACTGTAGCAAGGTAGAAAAGATCTCAATTGCAAAATCCAATTGTTGATTTGAGATAGACTTTTGGTTAGAAAAGAAATTTTTACCACCAAAATAGGTTAGAGAAAGAAACACAATCAACGGTATTTTTTACCCTTTAATAGATTAGGAGATGTACAACATTAACTACAAATTTTCAAAATAAAAAAATAAGGCATAAGATATCAATTCAGCGATGATTTGAAAAGGAAAAACAAAGCAAGGTATATGAAAAATAAAGTACCAAAGATAAAATAAAAACTAACTAAATAATTAGCAAAGAAATCAGCAGGTAAAATATCAGTAGAAATCAAGTTCTTGCATTAATGTCAATCACACCCAATCTGGTCCCTAAATTGCTGAAAGTGTTGAAGGCTAGCGGTTTAGTAAATATGTCAGCCAGTTGATTCTCAGTCGCCACATGATGTAACTCAATGTCTCCCTTAGTCACATGGTCTCTAATAAAGTGATGCCTAATGTCAATGTGCTTAGTCCTTGAATGTTGGATAAGATTCTTAGAAATGCAGATGGCACTAGTGTTGTCACAAAGAACAGAGATGGTGCCTATAGGTAATCCTAAATCCAGTACTTGCTATTTTAACCAAAGGACTTGGGCCACACAACTTCCTAAAGTAATGTACTCAGCTTCAACAGTGGAAAGAGCAATAGAGTTTTGCTTTCTACTGGACTAGAAGATTAAAGCCTGTCCTATGAATTGATATGTTCCAAAAGTGCTTTTTCTATCCACTTTACATCCTGCAAAATCAGAATCAGAATATCTAATAATCTCAAAAGAAGTGTTGTGTCTAGGGTACCAGATTCCTAAGTTTTGGGTCTTTAAAAGGTATTTAAGAATTCTCTTAACTGTAGTTAGGTGGGATTCCATAGGGTTAGCTTAAAATCTAGCACAAAGATAAACATTAAATATTATATTAGGTCCGCTAGTAGTTGTTGCGGATCTATGTCTTATAATTTTGATGATAGGAAATATTCTTTTTTCTCTACAACTGCCTTATGTACTGACATTTCAGGTTCACACGATCAGACTGCAATTTGGAACCAGCTCAAGATTAGGTAGACTAGGTCTGAGTAAGTTTGTACACTTTTTCCTTTCTTGTGTATATTGTATTTGTTGTGGCTACTGATGCTTTGTAACGTATAAGAGTTTCTGACTGTTCCCTAGAGTTTACTATATTTGGTAATATCGTCCTAGACGATATTTATATCGGCCGAGACAATCTGTTCAAAAGCAGAAACTTTAATTAGGGCATCCTCATTAAAGCAGTCGTCATTATGCAAAACACATCATCCTAGATGATTTTGTATCCGCCAGGATGATAGGCTCAATTCAGAAAGAATCTGCCGCCAGATCTACTTAGGAAATTCTTATTTTTGGATATCGGCCAGGTGGATCGGCCTGGACTACAAAATATCGTCCAGGACGATCTAGGACAATTTTTAAAAATTTCTCTGGCAATTTTGGAAAGCAATTAATGGTGATTTCGTCCGGGCCAATCTCAAGATCATCTGGGATGATTAGACATCATCCAACTTTATTTCAGGGCGATATTCAGGACGATTTTCCTCATATTTGAACTAATCGGCCAGGATAATATGTCTATCATCCTGGATGATAATGTCGGTAACTTGTATTACTGAGCTCATTTTTACCTCTTCTATTTAAGCTATGACAAGGGACTTTGTAAGTGTCTTTGACAGCCATTGTAGCTTCGTTCTTATGGGGGAAACTTGAAGAGAGAGCTTGAAAGGGAGAGAGGAAAGGGTGTAGTTTGAGAGGGAGAAGATCCTGTGAGGGGAGAACTCAAGGGAGTCTGGAGGGGATTCCACACGGTTGCTCCGGAGAACTCGCACCTTAGTACCATCGGATTCAAGGCTTGTCTCGAGGTAAGTTCACCAAAGAAGAAGATCTCTTTGGTGTAAAAGGACCCGGCGACTCCACCGCACCGGGGAAGGTGGAAGTGATTTTGTAAGGGCTTCTCCGTCTAGCTGTGGGGGCTAAAGGAGAGACACTTGTTTAGTGCAATACTTGGAGGGTGCCTCCAAGGAGTGGACTTAGGTCAAGGTTTGACCGAACCACTGTAAATCCAGTGTGTTCTTTTCTTATTATTGCTTCCGCATTATTTTCTTCCGCACTTTTATTTCTGTGGTAATTTGGTTTGTGATATTACTTTTGTTCAAAAGAAATTTTTAAGTTATCCAATTCACCTCTCTCTTTGTTAGCTTTGGGCCAATTCTATAGGGCTTAACATCCTTATCAAACTTTCAAGTGGTATTAGAGCCGTTTTCAAAAAATAAGTTTTTAAAAGCTTTTAAATTTTTGATCCATGGCTAATCGTAATGTTGCGGAAGGTTATTAAATCACCATACCTCTTTTATTTAAAAATATCTCATTTGATTTTTGGAAAATTCGCCTGACTACTTTCTTCCAATTGATTGATTTTCATATGTGGTATATGATTTTAACCGTTTATTCATCACTGTTGCGTATAGTTAATGGAGTTAAAATTAATATTCCTTTTAATCAATGGAACAGGGAAGAACAACTCAATGCTCAATTGAATGCAAAATCATTAAATTACTTTTTCTGTACTTTAAATTCTGAAGATTTTATGTTAGTATCCACGTGCACTACTGGTAAGGAAGTTTGGGATAAACTACACACCATATACGAAGGCACTAGTGAAATCAAGCAATCCAAGTTGAATTTGTTAATGCATGATTTTGAACTATTTTCCATGAAACCTTGTGTGATGATCTTAGACATGTACACTAGGCTCATTCAAATTGTATCATCATTTCATGTCTTAGAAAAAGAGTTTTCAAATTTTGAAAAAGTTAATAAAATTCTTTATTGTTTACTTGAAAATTTTGATGCCAAAGTTGTTGCTATTTGTGAATATAAAAATTTGAATGATTATTCTTTAGATAATTTGATTGGCTCACTCATTGCCTACGAGCAAGGTTTGGGTCAAAGACTTTTGGATGCAGGTGAAACGATTATTCTAAAAACGGAAGATACGAAAAAGGATTGCTTAGTTGGTGACGAATGCAATGACTTGTCAAGCAAATCACAAAGCTCACCAAAGCATAAGCAAAAGAGGAAAAAAGGTAAAAGTAATAAGGATGTCCATATTTCTTCTGATGATATTTACTTTCGATGCAGAAAGCCTGGACATATGAAAAATCTATGCCCTAATTTAAAAATTCTTTCTGCGAAAGAAAAGGGTAAAGCGAAGCAAATTTTAAACTGGGAAAATAATGGAAGGCAAAAAATCTCATGGGCAGATCTGGTTTCTGAAGCATCAGACCAAGAAAGAGATAATGGTTAAAAGCCTTTCGTGCTTTTTTGTGTTGTGTTTTTATTTTAAAGTTTTTTATTTTTTTGTGTTTTTGTTTTATTTATTCTTTGAAATTTGCGTTTTCATGAAAGTTTTCTTTCTCTGATCAACACACACATTCACTTTTTTAAAAATGAAAAATCTACTTCATGTTTTTCTTGAAATCTTTGGTAAGTTGTGTTTGACTTCTCTAAAACAGTCAAAGGAAGGAAACTCATGTTTTTGACTCTCAATCTCTATTTTCTAAAAAGGTTATTCTACTTTTGATTCAAAATCTTCATCATATTTTAAATTGGATTTTGAAACTTTTTTTTCATCTCCCTACATTTTTTTCTATCATATAGGAATCTTTTGCAAGATTGTTGAATCCACCTTATAATTTTCTTAATCAAGTTGCTTGTGTTGTCAATAATTTGGGTTTACTTTAGTTTTAAAAATGTAAGGAAGAAAACATATTTTTAAAAAAATAATAAAAAAAAAGTGGCCAATGATGCCAAACCAAAAGATGCTTAATGTTGCAAAATTAAAAAATATATATACAAAGTGTATTAAAAATCAAAAGATGCTCAAAGAGCCATTCAAGTGATAAAGGGCATAAAATGAGACCACAAAAAGATATGCTTATTTTTTCTTATACTACTAAAAGCTTAAGAAAATCTTTGATATGTTCGAAACTCGTGCTTGAAAATCTTGGTTCCTGATTCAGCAATTTGTGCATTAATCTTCTATTAGATATGTTTTATGAAAAGAGTTTTAAAAAATTAATGTTTCTTTTTCTCGTTTATTCCTTGATTTGGATATTAGATTAAAAAGTTTTTTTAGCCTTTAAAAGAACTTGAGTTTGGATTATCAAATTATGAATTTCTAATCTTTTTTGGGTTATGCGTTGTCAATCCAATTCTGCAAAGTTTTTTGATTAAAACCAAGAGGTAACTTTCTCATTTTAAGAATATTTGTTTTTTCACTAAATCGGGGAACATTTTTGTGTTTTGTTCATTTTATTTTTTGTCTGTGTCTCCTCTCTTTTTAATAATATCAAAGGGGAAGAACATATTGTTGAATTTTTGTACTGTTATCGTGTTTATATCTTGCTTTCAAAAAATTAAAAATAACAAAAATATTTTTATCTCCCCTATTTTTTTAAAGGGGTTATTCTAGTGAGGGGGAGATTAGGAGAAATTTTTTTTTAAAATTCAAATTGAAATGTTTCCCTTCATCAAAAAGGGGGAGATTGTTGTGGATCTATGATTTATGATTTAGATGATAGCAAACATTCCTATTTCTCTATGACTGCTTCCTACTAACATTTCAGGTTCACACGATAGGACTGCAATTTGGAATCAGCTCAAGATTAGGTAGACTAGGTCTAAGTCAGTTTGTACATCTTTTCTTTTCTTGAGTCTATTGTATTTGGTGTGGCTCCTGATGTTTTGTAACTTGGAAGACTTTCTGTTGCTCCCTAAAGATTTCTTTTTTTGGTAACATCGTCCAGGATGATATTTATATCGTCTTGGACGATCTGTTCAAAAGTAGAAATCCTTATTAGGGCATCCTTATTAAAGCAGTCGTCTTTATGCAAAACACATCGTCCTGGATTATTTTATATCGGCCAGGACGATAGGCTCAATTCAGAAAGAATCTGTCGCCAAATCTACTTAGGAAATTCTTATTTTTGGATATCGGCCTGGTGGATCGGCCTGGACAATAAATTATCGTCCAGGACGATCAAGGACAAATTTTCTAAAATTTCTCTAGCAATTTTGGAAAGCAATTAATGGTGATTTCATCCGGGCCGATTGCAAGATCATCCGGGACGATTAGACATCGTCCAGCTTCATTTCAGGGCAATATTCAAGACGATTTTCCTCATATTTGAACTAATCGGCCAGGACGATAAACATATCATCCTGGACGATAATGTCGGAAACTTGCATTAATCAGCTCGTTTTTAGCTCTTCTATTTAAGCTATGACAAGGCACACTTTTTAAGTGTCTTTGGCAGCCATTGTAGCTTTGTTCTTCTATGGGAAACTTGAAGAGAGAGCTTGAAAGGGAGAGAGAAAAGGGTGGAGTTTGAGAGGGAGAAGATCCTGTGAGGGGGGGGGACTCAAGGGAGTGTGGAGGGGATTCCACACGGTTGCTCCGGCGAACTCGCACCTTAGTACCATCAGATTCAAGGCTTGTCTCGAGGTAAGTTCACCAAAGAAGAAGATCTCTTTGGTGTCAAAGGACCCGGCGGCTCCGCCGCACCGGGGAAGGTGGAAGTGATTTTGTAAGGGCTTCTCGGCCTAGCTGTGGGAGGAGAGACACTTGTTTAGTGCAATACTTGGAGGGTGCTTCCAAGGAGTGGACGTAGGTCAAGGTTTGATCGAACCACTATAAATCTGGTGTGTTCTTTTCTTATTATTGCTTCCGCATTATTTTCTTCCGCACTTTGATTTATGTGGTAATTTGGTTTGTGATATTGCTTTTGTTGAAAAGAAATTTTAAAGTTATCCAATTCACCTCTCTCTTTGTTAGCCTTAGGCTAGTTCTATAGGGCTTAACATCCCTAACAAACTTTTAAGTGGTATCAAAGCCGTTTTCAAAAAATAAGTTTTTAAAAGTTTTTGAATTTTTAATCCATGGCTAATCGTAATATTGCAGAAGATTATTCAATCACCAGACATCCTTTATTTGAAAATATCTCATTTAATTTTTGGAAAATTCGCATGACTACTTTCTTGCAATTGATTGATTTTCGTATGTGACATATGATTTTAATTGGTTATTCATCACCGTTGCGTATTATTAATGGAGTTAAAATTAATATTCCTTTCAATCAATGGAACAGGGAAGAACAACTCAATGCTCAATTGAATGCAAAATCATTAAATTACTTTTTCTGTACTTTAAATTTTGAAGATTTTATGTTAGTATCCACATGCACTATTGGTAAGGAAGTTTGGGATAAACTACACACCATATACGAAGGCACTAGTGAAATCAAGCAATCCAAGTTGAATTTGTTAATGCATGATTTTGAATTATTTTCCATGAAATCTTATGAGATGATCTTAGACTTGTATACTAGGTTCATTCAAATTGTAACATCAATGCATGCCTTAGGAAAAGAGTTTTCAAATTTTGAAAAACTTAATGAAATTCTTTATTTTTTACTTGAAACATTTGATGCCAAAGTTGTTGCTATTTGTGAATCAAAAGATTTGAATGATTATTCTATTGATAATTTGATTGGCTCACTCATTACCTACGAGCAAGGTTTGGGTCAAAGACTTTTGGATGTAGGTGAACGATTATTCTAAAAGCTGAAGATACGGAAAAAGATTGCTTAGTTGGTGACAAATGCAATGATTTGTCAAGCAAATCACAAAGCTCACCAAAGCACTAGAAAAAGTGGAAAAAAGGTAAATGTAGTAAGGATGTCCATATTTCTTCTGAAGTTATTTGCTTTCGATGCAGGAAGCCTGGACATATAAAACATTAGTGCCCTAATTTAAAAATTCTTCCTGCGAAAGAAAAGGGTAAAGCGAAGCAAATTTTAAACTGGAAAAATAATGAAAGGTAAAAAATCTCATGGGCAGATCTAGTTTCTGAACCATCGGACCAGGGAAGAGATAATGGTTAAAAGCCTTTCGTGCTTTTTTGTGTTGTGTTTTTTATTTTATTATTTTATTATTTTTTTGTTTTTTTATTTTATTTATTTTTTGAAATTTACATTTTTGTGAAAGTTTTTTTTCTCTGATCAACACACACATTCACTTTTCTAAAAATGATAAATCTACTTCATGTTTTTCTTGAAATCTTTGGTAAGTTGTGTTTGACTTCTCTAAAACAGTCAAAGGAAGGAAACTCACATTTTTTACTCTCAATCTCTATTTTCTAAACAGGTTATTCAACTTTTGATTCAAAATCTTCATCATATTTTAAATTGAAGTTTGAAACTTTTTTTTCATCTCCCTACATTTTTTTCTATCGCATAGGAATCTTTTGCAAGATTGTTGAATCCACCTTATAATTTTCTTAATCAAGTTGTTCGTGTTGTCAATAATTTAGGTTTACTTTAGTTTTGAAAATATAAGGAAGAAAGCACATTTTTAAAAAAATAATAAAAAAAAGTGGCCAATGATGGCAAACCAAAAGATACGCAATGTCGCCAAATTAAAAAAAAAACAAAGTGTATTAAAAATCAAAAGATGCTCAAAGAGCCATTCAAGTGTTAAAGGGCATAAAATGAGCCCACAAAAAATAAGCTTATTTTTCTTATACTACTAAAAGCTTAAAAAAAATCCTTGATATGTTTGAAACTTGTGCTTGAAAATCTTGATTCCTGATTCAGCAATTCGTGCATTGATCTTCTATTAGATATGTTTTATGAAAGAGTTTTGAAAAATTAATGTTTCTTTTTCTTGTTTATTCCTTGATTTGGATATTGGATTAAAAAATTTTTTTAGCCTTTAAAAGAACTTGAGTTTGGATTATCAAATTTTAAATTTCTAACCTTTTCTAGGTTATGCGTTGTCAATCAAAATCTACAAAGTTTTTTGATTAAAACCAAGAGGTAACTTTCTCACTTTAAGAATATTTATTTTTTCACTAGATCAGGGAACATTTTTATGTTTTGTTTGTTTTGTTTTTTGTTTGTGCCTCCTCTCTTTTTGATAATGTCAAAGGGGGAGAATGTTTTGATGAATTTTTATACTGTTATCGTGTTTATATCTTGCTTTCAAAAAATTAAAAATAACAAAAATATTTTTATCTCAACTATTTTTTAAAAGGGGTTATTCTAAGTGAGGGGAAGATTAGGAGAAATTTTTTTTTTTGAAAATTCAAATTGAATTGTTTGCCATCATCAAAAAGGGAAGATTGTTGTCGGTCTATGGTTTACAATTTTGATGAAAGCAAACATTCCTATTTCTCTATGACTGCTTTTTACTAATATTTCAGGTTCACACGATCGGACTACAATTTGGAATCAGCTCAAGATTGGGTAGACTAGGTCTGAGTCAGTTTGTACATCTTTTCCTTTCTTGAGTCTATTGTATTTGGTGTGGCTCCTGATGTTTTGTAACTTGGAAGATTTTTTGTTGCTCCCTAAAGATTTCTATTTTTGGTAACATCATCCGGGACGATATTTATATCGTCCTGGACGATATGTTCAAAAGCAGAAATTCTGATTAGGGCATCCTCATTAAAGCAGCCGTCTTTATGCAAAACACATCGTCCTGGACGATTTTGTATCGGCCAGGATGATAGGCTTAATTCAGAAAGAATCTGCCGCCAAATCTACTTAGAAAATTCTTATTTTTGGATATCAGCCTGGTGGATCGGCCTGAACTATAAAATATTGTCCAGGACGATCCAGGATAATTTTTCCAAAATTTCTCTGAAAATTTTGGAAAGCAATTAATGGTGATTTCATCCGGGCCGATCACAAGATCGTCCAGAACGATTAGACATCGTCCAGCTTCATTTCAGGGCGATATTTAGGATGATTTTCCTCATATTTGAACTAATCGTCCAGGACGATATGTTTATCATCCTGGACAATAATATCAGCAACTTGCATTAATGAGCTCATTTTTAGCTCTTTTATTTAAGGTATGACAAGGCACTTTATAAGTGTCTTTGACAGCCATTGTAGCTTCGTTCTTGTGGGGAAAACTTGAAGAGAGAGAGCTTGAAAGGGAGAGAGGAAAGGGTGGAGTTTGAGAGGGAGAAGATCCTGTGAGGGGGGGGGGGGGGGGGGGGGGGGGGGCGAGAACTCAAGGGAGTGTGGAGGGGATTCCACACGATTTCTCTGGCGAACTCGCACCTTAGTATCATCGGATTCAAGGCTTGTCTCAAGGTAAGTTCACCAAAGAAGAAGAAGATCTCTTTGGTGTCAAAGGACCCGGTGACTCCGCCGCACCGGGGAAGGTGGAAGTGATTTTGTAATGGCTTCTCCGCCTAGCTGTGGGGGCTAAAGGAGAGACACTTGTTTAGTGCAATACTTGGGGGGTGCCTCTAAGGTGAGGACGTAGGTTAAGGTTTGACCGAACCACTATAAATCTGGTGTGTTCTTTTCTTATTATTGCTTCCGCATTAGTTTCTTCCGCACTTTGATTTTTGTGGTAATTTTGTTTGTGATATTGCTTTTGTTGAAAAGAAATTTTAAAGTTATCCAATTCACCTCTCTCTTTGTTAGCCTTGGGCCAGTTCTATAGGGTTTAACATCTCTAACGAATTTTCAAGTGGTATCAGAGCCGTTTTCAAAAAATAAGTTTTTAAAAGCTTTTGAATTTTTTATCCATGGCTAATCGTAATGTTGCGGAAGGTTATTCAATCACCAGACCTCCTATATTTGAAAATAACTCATTTGATTTTTGGAAAATTTGCATGACTACTTTCTTGCAATTGATTGATTTTCGTACGTGGCATATGATTTTAACTAATTATTCATCACCGTTGCGTATTGTTAATGGAGTTAAAATTGATATTCCTTTTAATCAATGGAACAAGGAAGAACGACTCAATGCTCAATTGAATGAAAAATCATTAAATTACTTTTTCTATGCTTTAAATTTTAAAGATTTTATGTTAGTATCCACGTGCACTACTGGTAAGGAAGTTTGGGATAAACTACACACCATATACGAAGGCACTAGTGAAATCAAGCATTCCAAGTTGAATTTGTTAATGCATGATTTTGAACTATTTTCCATGAAACCTTATGAGATGATCTTAAACATGTACACTAGGTTCATTCAAATTATAACATCATTGCATGCCTTAGGAAAAGAGTTTCCAAATTTTGAAAAAGTCAATAAAATTCTTCGTTATTTACTTGAAAATTTTGATGCCAAAGTTGTTGCTATTTGTGAATCAAAAGATTTTGCCTAACCAATCTTGCATAATTCCTAACCACCACTCCAGAATTATTCACCTTATTCTTAAAGACCCACTTAGTTCCAACTACACTTTGTCCCTTAGGTATTTCTACAAGCTCCTAAACATTATTTCTAACAAACTAGTTCAACTCCTCCTGCATGGCTAAGATCCAAAACTCATCAGTAAGGGCTTGATTTATGTTGGTGGGTTCAGTCATTGAGATAAAAGCAGAGTGGTTCACCTCCTTCCTAATTCCATGTCTAGTCCTAACTCCATCATAAGGGTCTCCTAAAATCAGATCTTTAGGGTGACTCAAAGAGTATCTCTAATCTCTAGGCAATGTGTGTGAAGGTTCAATCCTTTCCTCCAGATCTAAATTTTCTACTCCTTGGTTAACCTCTCCTATTTCTTTAGTGTTCTGGTGCTCTACCCCCTTCTCTAAGTTTTCTAATCTAGTGGCAATCTCTCCATCATCATCATCCTCAACTCTAGGCTTTTAAGGATTAGACTCATTAAACACTTCATGTGTAGTCTCTTCCACCACCAAAGTCCTTTTATTAAACACCCTAAAAGACTTCCCAACACTTGAATATCCTAAGAACACTCCTTCATCAGATTTTGGGTCAAATTTTTCTAAGTGTTACTTTCCCATTGTTGTGAATGAAAACCTTACAACCAAAGACATGAAGGTGGGAATGATTAGGTGTCCTACCCTTATGGATCTCATAGGGTGTCTTATATAATTTGGCTATAACATTCACCCTATTCAAAACATAACAAGCTGTGTTAATCGCTTCTGCCCAAAAGTATTTTGGAAGTGAATACTCAGCAAGCATGGCTCTAACGGCTTCCACTAAGGTGCGGTTCTTCCTTTCAGCTATCCTGTTCTGTTGAGCGGTCCTAAGAGCTGAGAAGTTGTGGCTAATCCCTTTGTCCTCACAAAAATCTCCAAATATCTCATTTTCAAACTCTCCCCCATGGTTACTATGAATGATCAAGATCTCACAACCTAGTTTTTTTACAATAGCAAATCATGTATCATGTTTGAAAAATCAATGAGAAGGAAAAGAAAGAGAGCTATTTCAAGCATCATGGGCTTCAAAATGGTCAAATAATTTAAATATTTATGAGTCAAAGTCGCTTTGAGGATGATACTAAGATTAGATTTTTAGTTCATCATAGATAATGTCTTGAGGATGTTGAACATTTCGGGAGGCAAACGTATCTCTTTAGCGGGAAGGATTACTCTAGTTAAATCAGTTTTACTCTCATATTCTACTTTTCATTATACTTTATCATTGGTACCTAAAGGTATTTTAGATGAAATTGATAAGCTTGTAGAAGCTTTATTTTGAGCAAAATGGGTGGAGATGCTAGGCTCCATTATGTGAAGTGGGATTTGATGTGCAAACCAGTTAATTGTGGTTGTCATGGTCTACACTCTATCCAATTAAAGAAGACTCTAAACTCATCAAATGACTCATTTTTGTGTGATATAAATCTAATCCAAGTAAACCTCGAGTAGTCATCGACAATCACAAAACCATAGACTTTCCCTCCCAAACTGGCAGTGCTAGCGGGTCCAAACAAATCCATGTGAAGGACTTCTAAAGATTTAGAGGTGCTAATGTCCTTAATGGAGTAAAAAGTGGAGTGGATTTGCTTTCCTAATTGACAGTCATCATAAAGGTGGTCTTTTGAAAACTTAAGCATGGGGACACCTATAACTAGGTCTTTTTGAGTCACTTTCCTAAGGGTTTTTATACTGGCATGATATAATCTTCTGTGCCACAACCATGAATCATCAATAACAGTTTTTAAGTAGAATGAAGCAGCACATTCAATGTTATTTAAATCAAGCATGTAAACATTGTTGATCTGCTTTTCCTGCAAAACAGTGTTATTATTTAAGCTCATAATGCATGAATTTACCAAAAAAATTATGATGAAGCCCTTATCACAAAGCTGATTGATGCTGAGTAAGTAGTGTTTTAGTCCATCTACAAGGAAAACATTTTCAATCAGAAGATTCTTGAAATTACCAATTATACCTGCTCCTACCACCTTCCTAGTGATGTTGTCTCCAAGAGTCACCTTGCCTCCTGTCATGGTCTCCAGCACTATGAATTGACTGGCATTGCGAGTCATATGTCAAGAGCATCCACTGTCCAGGTACTACATGCTATCATGAGGCCTTTTGTGAGAGCTTGCCTGCAAAATTATCAAATGTCAGATTTAGGAACCCAAACATGTTTGGGTTCCTTATGGAAAGTAGAATGCAATGCATGCTGTGGATCATGTAACTTGGGTCTCCAAACCCAATGTGGGCTATGGTGAATGGTGCAAGTGTGTACTATGAGTCCTAGCATGCCACATGAAAAACATCTAACTCCAGGAAAAGGATGCACTAGTTTACTCCTATGGTGATGCTTTTTATGTGATGTATGGAATGAAGATTTTTTATTTTCAAAGGTATTTGAATTTTCTAATTTTTTATATTCTTTTTCTAACTTAAAATTGGACAATTTTAAGAAATCATGAGAATCAGATAACTCAACATGCTTTTTGTTTAATGTATCAAACTTATCAAGTAAAGCCATGTGATTTGAATCAATTGTTGAATGATCTTTGAGAAGATTTCATGCTCTTTTTGTAAATTAAAAAATTCCAATTTCAGGCTAGCATGAGTTTTCTTAAGTTTCCTATATGATGCATGTATTTTTTTAGAAACTTCAAGGAGTTGTTCATAGGTTAGTTCACATACCTCTTCTTGGTCACTTTGACCAAGATTATTGTTCACCATTAAACACAAGTTTGTTGTCTCCTCCTAAGGTTCAGTTTCAAAGGAATCTGATGAAGAATCCGCCAAGAATGCCTTTAGGAATTGCTTCTTGCTCTTGTCCTTTTTGAGTTTTGGTTTCTCCTCACCCTTCTCCTTACTTGGGTGTGCCTTAAGCGTAGGACAATCAGCTTTAACGTGTCCAGGCTTCCTGCATTCAAAGCAAATTATTCATTAGAATTTTTAAAATTTTTGCTACCTTTACCTTTATTCCACTTTTGATGATTCTTGTGCTTCTTCCTTAGAAAGCTCTTAAATTTCCTTGTGATTAAAGCAACATCATCGCTTTCAAACCCGGAAGAATAAGTGTCCGAATCGTTCGCCTTAAGTGCCACCATTTTCTCCTTCTTCCTTTCACCTGCATCAAGATTTCTTTTTGGCTCACCCCTTACTCGTATGCAATGAGTGAACCAAATAAGTTATCGATCGAATATGTATTTAAATCTTTAGATTCAGATATTGCAATAATTTTTGCATCAAAGGAGGAAGGAAAACATCTTAAATTTTTTTTTGCTTTTTCATAGTTTGAAAGTTCTCTTCCTAATGCATGCAATGAAGTAACAATCTAAGTAAACCTTGTATACATTTTAGAAATCGATTTAGAAGGTTTCATACGAAAAGGTTCGTAATCATGCAAGAGAATATTCAAACGGGATTTCTTGACTTCATTAGTACCTTCATAGGTGATACACAATTTATCCCAAATTTCTTTACCAGTAGTGCAAGTGGAAACATGCATGTAATCTTCTGATTTCAAAGCACAGAAAAAACAGTTCAAATATTTTGCATTTAATTGTGATAAATCCCTATCATCTAGAGTCCATTCAGTAAAAGGAAGTGGAACAGTAACTCCATTCAATTTTCTAGTTGGAGGTGTATAACCATCCTTAACAAGCATCTACACGCGATAATCAATTGATTGTAAAAATATAGACATGTGAGTTTTCCAAAAATTAAAAGGGATATTATCAAACAAAGGTGGTCGGGTAATAGAATACTATTTCATAGTATTACGATTTCCGT
Organism: Dendrobium huoshanense; assembly: GCA_016618105.1. Lineage (NCBI taxonomy): Eukaryota > Viridiplantae > Streptophyta > Magnoliopsida > Asparagales > Orchidaceae > Dendrobium > Dendrobium huoshanense. The sequence continues at coordinate 17,237,894 of CM028357.1, forward strand.
TGTTAGCCATGGATCAAAAATTTAAAAAGTTTTAAAACTTAATTTTTATGAATCCCACTCTAATACCACTTGAAAGTTTGTTAGGAATGTTAAGCCCTTAAGAACTAGTGCGAGGCTAACAAGAGGGGGGGGGGGTGAATTGGTATTTTTAAATTCTTTTTTAATGTAAAGAACTACAAAACTTAAAGCTAAATCACCACAAAAATCAAAGTGCAAAAATAAATCAAAGTGCAAAAATAAATAAAAGTGGAAGCAAAATAAAGAAAGATCACACTGGATTTATAGTGGTTCGGTCAATCCTTGACCTATGTCCACTCCTCGAAGGAACCCTCTTTGTATTGCACTAACTAAGTGTCTCTCCTTTAGCTCCCACAGCTAGGAGGAGAAGCCTTTACAATAGTCTCCTTTTCACCAACCCCGGTGCAGTAGAGAACTGACTCCTTTTGCTTCCTCCTGAAGCGAGCAGAGAACCTAGACCTTTTGCTAAAGTAGACCTCCCAAGAGCCTCCCAAGGATGAAGGACGAAGAACGGAGATGATGACTTGGAACCTTGCTTGGAGCAATCTTTGTGAACCCTCTCATAAACTCCCCCTCACAAGTTCCTCTATCTCTCTCTCTCCCTCCCAAGGCTCTCTCAGGTCAAGACAGCAGCACTCATGGTCTTGTTGCATGAGAAAATTCAAGTTCTTTAAATAGATTTTCAAGAACCAGCTTTATCGTCCAGGCTGATATAAATATCATTCCGGCCGATCAGTATAAAATAAGCTCAATCAGCTGAGACGATTCAGGATGATCATAAGAAATTTGATTACATTGTCCAGGTCGATACAATATCTTCCTGGTCGATTAGTTCAAATTCGAGTACAATCATCTTGAACATCACCCTGAATAGAGTCTGGCCGATGTCAATTATCCAGGACATCGTCCTGGCTGATTTTGCGATCGGCCCGGCCAATGTGATCGTATCAATAAGCCTTAATTGCTTTCCATAATTGCTAGATTAGTTTAGACATAATTGTGCTGTATCGTCTAGGCCGATATGGAGATCATCCATGATGATAATTTAAAATAAAGAATACCTAAATTTATCATGGTGGCTGATTCTTTCTAATTTTAGCCTATCGTCCTAGCCAATACACGTATCATCCAAGATGATTTGCTTATTGATGGCTGCTTAATCAGGAAGCCCTATTCAGAGTTTCTATTTTTAGTTGAATTGTTCTGGCCGATAGGAACATCGTCCAGGCTGATGTACTCAAAATAGAAAAAATTCAAAAAACCCCTTAAGTGTGTGTGTGCAAGGTTACTTAGCATCTGGAATCACTTTTACAATTGACTTCAAAAAGGAAAAAATTCAAACTTGACTCAATCTAAATCTACTTGATCTTGAGCTGGCTTGAGCTGCACTCGATCTTGTGGTCCTGAAAAGTTAGTAGGCAAAGCAGTCGTAGGGAATCATGAATGTTTGCTATCATCAAAAGAATAATCTGTAATCTCAGATTTGCAACAGGTTTAACTCAGTTAAAATTATATATAATGAGCCATAAATTGATTCCTTATCACATTTTCCTAAGAATGAAATGGGAAATGTAACCAATAAAAGATTGGTAGTTTAAACCTATTATAAGAGCAAGTATATTGTTAATGAAAATACTTAGTCACCATAAAATATGGAGAGAGGAACTGTCCCTTGTAGAGTTACTAAAAAACTTTATGGGAAAATAAACTAAGATGCGATTTGGAAATTTATCTTTCTATACACAAATTTGTATATAGAATAAACAAACATCTCAAAAGATAAAAATGACGCCCAACCATTGATTTAAAAATAGATATGGATTTTATCAGTTTAGTGATCAAATGCAGCAAAAAAGTTAATATACAATCTTAAAAGATAGAAATTATATTTATACTATCATTTTTAAAATGAAAATGGTTTTAAGATAACTTTTTATAGTTCTAGAGACTTTTTCCCTATTTTAGATAACTAAAATAATGTTTATTTTATGCTAGGGTAATAAGTTACCCATAAAGGTAAGCCTATATGATTTATTACTTCTCAATAGGAGCTCCTGAGAAAAATCTTGAATAAAGGGGTGAAAAAATATTTCTATAATTCAATGATTCTAGTAAGGATTTGAAGTTATATATGAATTTATCATAGGGAATATGTTAAAGTTGACCAGTTCTTTCTTGAGTTCAGAGGATAAATGGTAAAGAGCACTATGATCTAAAGAAGCTTAGAAGTACTATAACATATTATATGATTGGGCTTTAATATTTTATAACAGTTTGAATTTATGTTTCAGTAGATTAGATTATTATACATACATGATTAGATTCCAAGAGGAAGAGAACTTATGATTTTCTACCAGCCTTAAATCCTAGATCTAAAATGAACCATTATAAGGTAAAGATCTGATCCCAATTTATCGATGTGTTAGAATTATGTATCAGCACTTACACCTTGAAATTCTAAAAAATCAAAAGTAAGCCCAACACACGCTAAACTTATGTCATCCTATAATGTACTCCTAGTTAACCCACCTAAAGTGCTTTAAAAACATGAATTTATGTCTGAATGATATGTAGGATAGTCAGGATATCATTTTCTTAGCTGATATATTTATATTTTAGAATTTAAATTAAAATTTAATGATGTAAGAGGTTCAAATGAACCTAATATGAAACTATCATTAACTTCTAAATCTTTTAAATGAACTACATTCAATATATATGGCAATTTTTTATGAAATTATGGAAGTAAAATGGGCATAATATCAATAAGAAAGGTGGACTAGCCCCATCTCTTAGGCTGCCTTTATCTTGCTACTAGCATGTGTGAGTTTTGTGTACTTAGAAAAAAAGAAAATTATGCATACCATGCTCCCAGAAAACTAAAGGTTGGCGTTTAAAATGATTAAACCATAGAGATCCTAAGAGTCTAATGTTTATCTTGGCCAACTTACATTCAAAGCAAAAAAAATCTAAGAAAAGTGAACATGTCTTAATATTTAGTCATATATAATAATCAATCCTATCAACAATCAAAGTGTAAATAAAGAGACAATTTGTGGTAAGTGGCACTTAATATACATCCTAGCGTCAATATGAAGAGTAATGGTGGCCAAGCCCAACTAACATAAGTTTAGATTTCTACACCTAGAATGATGCAAGTCTTGAGTAAAATGAAGTTGTGTATATAAATATTTTTATGTCTTCTTAAGTTTTTAAAGCTACGATAATCCTTTTAAAGAATTCTTAAGAATATCATCCACAAAAGGAAAATTCATTCTTATGGACTTCCTTACTTTACAACAAACAACTTGATTTAGACTTTCATAACTCATTTACATTTATAATATTACAAACTTTATAATTGAATAAAAAGAAAAAGACTCATTATACACCTAGAAGATTAATATACAAACTAATTTAAATATAATATATAAATATCATCACATCACATAATGAAAGAAACCGATCAATCATTTCTATGAAATCTGTACAATTAGGCATGCTTTTAATATATAAATGGTTTATCAAATTTAAGCACCTACATAAAACATGTTATTTAAAATCATAATATTTGCCACCTTTTATTTAAAGCCACAAATAAGCATGGTCACCCATAAAAAATCTGAATTAGCAAAATTGGATGCTCATAATCAAGGATAATCTAATCCGCCCATCACTTTATCATCACAGATATACAAGTGTAGGAAAATAAATACTTATATCATCACACATTCACTAGAACTTTACTTCACAAAAAACATTAATGCTGGAATAAACAGACAAACATGCCATAACGTTAGCCTAGCTTAAAGCTAGATTTAGTTACCCAATCAAATAAGTCTAAGCGTGTGCTAAGTTTTCTGGCAAGGTTATGTCCTATCCAGGATTAAGATTGAATTATCTATAAATTAAAATTTGCTAAAGGCCAAAGGATTTATGGAAGTATAAATTTTGAGAGATTTATAATTTATTATTGAATTTTATTCATTTAAATTTAAATTTTATTTTTAAGTTCTAGAAAACCATGTTAATTAGCAACTTTAAAGTGCTTTGAAATTATTAATAAAGATTTCCGAGACTTTAGAAAAGAATACATTTGTTTCATTCGGCAAACACATAGTGCCAAACATTTTCTAAAAATTATTAATTTAATTTAATTTATTTAAATAGATTATTTAAATTTGTTTATTTTAATTTAGTTTGTGATTATATTTATTTAAATTGACGTATTTAAATTTTAAATTTAATTTTTTTATTTAATTTGTAATTCTATTTTATTAAGTTGAACTATTTAAATGTTTATATATATATATATATTGTAATTATTTTATTTAATTTGATTTTTATTTATTGAGGGTTTTTCAATATTTTTTTCTTCTTATTTTATTTATTTAAATAAAATCTTTAATCTTTGATTTTAAGAAATTTAAATTCAGATAATGAAACATTCTTGTTTATTTTAGTTTTTTAATTAAATGAATTAAGGGGTGTTTATAAAGCTTGTAAAATTTCTTAAATGAATCATAAAATGTCTCGTTGATGAAATTTTTAGTGTTTTAAAACCACTAGGACTATCAAAAAAAATTTATTTTAGCTTTATTATTTAAGATGAATCCTTAAGTTTGAACAAAGTTAAACTTTTTGACTTTAAACAATGAATTTCAATGTATTTTTTTTTAAAAAAAATTCACACATTATTTTAAATTCAATGCACTCTATTTTGTATTTTTCAGATTTTTCCTTATTTAATTATGATTTTTTAAAATTTAATATTTATTCTATATTTATTTATGGAACAGCTTTAGGTATTCTGTACTTATTGTACCAAATAATGCCCAAAAATTAAGAAACCTTCACCATAGGTTAAGAATAACCTAATATATCATGAAAGTTTAAAATAATTTGGACCTATGTTTTATTTTTAATCATTCTATTTATTTAGTTTCCCCTAATTTCTTATCATATATTTTTTTAGTAATTTCAAAGAGGGCTTTTATTTTTACTATATTATACATTAATTTCCAAGAAGAATAAACATTAGAATATTTTTTTATTTATTAATTGTTTAAACCCTTTTTTATTTAAGAAAAAACCCACATACGGGCTTACGAGTTAATATAAAGAAAAGCTACAAAGTTCTTAAGGGCAACCTTAGCTCTGTATTGCTTTGGAGAGCTACAAAAAATGCCAAAATAAATCCTATGAGCCAAAGGTCCCCTCTAAGCACCGGTATAAAAAATCCTAAGAACGTCTTAGGCTGCTAGGAGCCAACACCAAAAATTGTAGCACTTTGGAGTAGTAGGTTCTTTTATTTATTTGTTTATTTAATAATAATAATAATAATAATAATAATAATAATAATAATATTATTATTATTATTATTATTATTATTATTATTTTGGTGAAATCTCACAGAGGGGCCTACACATTGATTAATATAGAAGTTAGAAAGTCCTTAAAAGGGACCTCGGGCTCACTACTGCTCCTAAGAGCTAAAAAAATCAAAATAACTCCTAAGACCTTAGATCCCTACTTAGAAAAAGTATAAAAAATCCTATGAACATTCTAAGGTGGCAAGCAGGCAACACCCAAAAAATAGAATAGATCAAAAGATTTATATTATTAAGAAAAAAAACCATACCAAATTCTAAGATAGAGATTAATATAATTGCTGCAACAACATAAGGAAAACTAAAAATTAGCTCCCACGTTACTCACATTACCCCCAAAATGAACTAAATTTAATCAAAAGGAGACTCCATGAATACAAAAAAAAATTACTAAAATTCAAAATTGTTATCCTTATTCAACCATGGAAAAAAAAAATTATACCAATTTAGCTAATGCAATCCTGAATTAAAGCTCATAATAGAAAATTGCAACCACCCCTCCCACTAAAGAAAGATAAAGACAAGATGAGTAGCTGTTGATAATTCAGCCATAATGAAAAACATTACAATCATTGCGAGAAAGAGACACTTTAAAAACACCACAATCAAAATATAAAACACATCACGCCATAACACACGAATCATGAGCCCCCAATAGAACATAGCCTTTCAAAGAAATAAATCAAAACCAGTGGGGTGGAGGAAAACCAAATATTAATTCCTAACATAAGGGAGACCAAATTTTTCTAAACTTATATGGCCTTTTAAAATGTCCGAGAAGTTTAGATATGATTAATATATATAAAATTACATATTACAAACATAATTAGCTAAGCAATCAGCACAAGTATCGCCTTCCCTATACAGATGCAAAATATTGACATTAAAAAGTATCATCAATTGCTTAATTTTCCTTAGAAAAAAAATATCAAGGTTGCAAATTTCATCTTCCTTTCCTTTCGAAAAGTAAAGATAATGCATAACATTAATCTCAATCAAAATGTTGAAAATACCAAGAGAAAGGTACAATTTTAAACTGAATAATATAGCTAAAAGTTCAGCAAATATAGCATAACATCTTTGAAGGGGACAAGCATAAGCCGTAACAAAATTACCATGTAAATCTCTACTGATGCCATCATAACCATATGCTTTGTCTTTGATAGAGCCATTACTACTAAGCTTAAAAATATTTTAAAGCGATTTAGACAAATAAATTTGCTTAGGGCCATCAAAGTCAAACATATTTTGAAGGATAACACCAAAGTCCTTAGCCACAAAGGAGTAACCTCAAAAGTTCTTAGAAGTAAAAAAATGAGAGCTAAAAAGTTTTAGTATTATATCTTTAATATTCCCAATAATATGATGGAGATCCATAACAATATTATTGAAAAGCAAATTATTTTTAGCAAACCAAAGATACCACAAAATAAGGGAAGAAATTGAGATACATAATATGGCCTCTAAAACTAGCAAACCAAAGATTTAAGATGTCCTTGATGCTAATATTACCTCAAAAATGATTAAACTTAAAAACATCATCAATATAAATCCAAATTTTAGAGGTAATAGGATTAGAGATAAAAACATGTTGCATTTTTTCCATATGATAGCAATATTGACATTTTGAAGGTAAAATAAAACCACTTTTGGTTAAAAATAATCATCAATAGCCACATATTTGTGTAAAACTTTCCAAGTAAAAGTAGCAATAGTAGTTGGGATACTTTTATTCCATATAATAGAAAAGATTTTAGAGATAATACTCTTAGTTCTAAAAACATTCCAAGCATCCTTGAGTCTGAAGATGCCATTGTGAGCCCTGTTACATTGTAACAAGTCATCAACATAAAAATTTAAAGGGATTTTCAAAATGTGAGTATTAATGGATTTAGGAACAACCTAATCCTATTTATTATAATCCCAACAATTATAAGAAATAAAAGAGTCCACATTAAAACCTATAGTAGAAAAATTATTAAACATTTGATCAATAGAAGTCCTACCCAACCAATGGTCCTACCCAAAAAATAAGTTGGCATGACCAACACCCAATATAATATGAGGTTTCACATCCAATTTTATGTTGTTAAGCTGAAAGTGCACTGAAGGCACTTAAAAGTTCATTAGGATGTTAAGCCCTTATGAACTAGTCTCGAGGCTAACCAAGAGGTGGGGGGGTGAATTGGATATTAAAACTAAAAACACAATCACATCCAAAACCAAGATTCACCAAAAAGAAAATTAAAGTGCTGAAAATAAATACGGAAATAATAAAGGAAAGAACACACCATATTTATAATGGTTCAGTCAAACCTTGACCTACGTCCACTCCTCAGAGGCACCCTCTGAGTATTGCACTAAACTTAGTGTCTCTCCTTTAGCCCCCACAACTAGGCGAAGTAGCCCTTATAAAATCAATTCCACCTTCCCCGGTGCGGTGGAGTAGCCGGGTCCTTTGACACCAAAGAGATCTTCTTCTTCCAAAAACTTCACTCAAAATGAGCCTTAAATCCAATGGTACTAAGTTGCAAGCTTGTCGGAGCAACCATGTGAAACCCCCTCCACACTCCCTTGAAACCCCCTCCACACTCCCTTGAAACCCCCTCCAAGGATCTTCTCCCTCTATCAAACTCCATCCTTTCCTCTCTCTCCCTTTCAAGCTCTCTCTTCAATTTTTCTCCAAAAGAAACGAAGCCTCAATGGCTGCCAAATACACTCTTCATGAGAAAGCAAAAGGTCTTTAAATAAATTTGCAAAACCAACATTATCATTCAGGATGATCGTCGGATCATCCCGTACGATATACATAAAAACAGAGCTTCTAAAAAACCTAAAAACTCAATTTCAATGCCAAACATCATCCAGGATAATTACAGTAACATCCAGTATAATGCACTTAAAAAGAGGGCTTCAGAAAACCCTAAAAACTCAATTTCAACGTTCAGAATCATCCTGGACGATCGCATGATCATATAGTACGATGTACAGAATTTGACCTGATAGTCCTAGACGATATTAGGATAGTATAGGATGATTAGTAAAAAAAATATACAAATCATCCAAGACGATATTGTGGATCGCCCAGGATGATTAGAAGAAAATTATGTTATTTTTGGACGATTTAGAAAAATCAAGTAGGTTGGCAAACATCATCATGTATGATATACAGATCGTCCAGAATGATCGTATTGAAAAATTTAACCATAATTAGTCCCCTAATCACAGGATCAATTTAGGCATGATTTTTATTGATCGTTCGGGGCAATCTGATCGTCCGGGATGATTAGAAAAAAAATTTAAACTTAAATATTTGCCTAAATTATTATTGGCGGCTCTTTTCCAAGATCATAAAGGATCCTAGACAATCCAAAATCTTCCAGTACGATTAGTTCAAAACTTGATCTTCTGGATTTGAGTAGATCTCACTCCCTTGAGTATGTGTGTACATGGTCACCAAGCAAGCAAACTACCTTACAGGACTTGACTCAAGAAATAAAAAATTACATCAATGAATATTATAGACCCTTTTTCAACATAACATTATTCAACCTAATCTTGAGCTCTGATTCTTTATTTAATGTAGCATGGTATTCCTAAAATGTTAGTATACCCACAAACAAACATATATTAAAAATACAAGTATACAACAGAAAGTGAGCCATAATATTTATTATCATAAAAAACATAAACTCATGAGCTTGAGTTGCAATCATCTCCCTCTTTTTGATGATGGCAAATATTACTCATGGAATTTGCAAAATTAAAAACATTTTCTCCTAATCTCCCCCTCATTAGAATAAAAATTTAAAAATAGGGGAAGACAAAATTTTTGTTGTATATATTTTTTTAATTTTTTTAAATAGAAAATAAATATAAATACAACAGTACGTTCTCCCACTTTGACATTATTAAAAAGAGGAGGGGTACAAATAAACAAATAAAAAACAAAATGATCCCAAGTCTAGGAAAAAAAATTGAATATTCTTAAAATGAGAAATTTACCTCTTGGTTTTATTCAAAAACTTAGTAAGGAATGTATTGACAACGCATAATCCAGAAAATGTTAGAAATTCAAAAATTGTTAATCCAAGCTCAAGTTTTTTGAAGGATGAAAAACTTTTTAATCCAATATTTAAATCAAAGAATCAATTAGAAAAACAAAACTAATTTTTTTTAAAACTTCTTTCATAAAATATATCAAATAGAAGATTAGTGCAAAAATTGGTGAATCAGGAATCAAAATTTTTTTTCTTCTTTAGAATTCAAAAATGATTAACGGTGTTGTTAAGAGAGAGAAGCTGTGGGATTTTCTATAGAGAGAATCTTCTTCTTGATTTTTTATTTTGTTTTTATGATCTTTCTGCGATCAGATCATTGAAGGTGGATGGTGATTCCAGAACATCGGCAGCGGATTGCCAGCGGTAATCAGACTTCTGATCTGTCTCGTAATGCTCCAGTCAAAATTTTCGATGATAAAATCATTAAAAGATGCGGTGATAATCAAGGAACAATAAGAATTTATTCTAGTATGGTTATTAATGAAGGATTTCAACCTCCTCTGAGGTCAGAACCTTTAGTGGAAGGCAAAGGAAAAGGTATTCTTGATGATCCTAATAATGTGGAATTAGTAAAACCACGTTTGGGAAATCTGGGTACAGAACCTATGTTGTCTTCAAAGTTAATTTTGAAGGTTAACAAATTCACGAGAATGAAAGAATTGGGGATTCAGAAATAAGTTATTAAATATCTCTCGGCTGCGTTTGAACAAGATGACAATGTTGTGAATACTGATGATGAATTGAAGGTCAATTATGTTCCTCGTAATAATTTCACGTCAATGTGGCAAAAGACTCAGCATATCAAGTTGAATTTTAATAGAAATTCTACTTAGTTATCGGAAGATGGAATTGCAATCAAACTTAATCTAGATAAAGATTTGGCAAACACTCAGATTTTGAAGAAATCATTGGTTATTAAGGTGCTTGGGCAAGATGTACCTTTGTCTGTTTGTAGTCAAGAGCTTAGACGACAATGGAGCAGGTATGGTAGTTTTCATTTAACGACGTTGGGAAGTAACTGGATTTTATGTTCTTTTTCTAATAATGAATCCATGGATGAAGTGTATAGTGGAGGGCCCTGGTATATTGGCAATCACATTATCGGTATGGATAGATGGTTTCCCTCCTTCTCTACAGAATCTTTAAAAGATATCACATCCCCGGTGTGGATCGATTTCTGGGTCTATCGTTAAGCTGTTGGGATGAGGATAATATTGCTATGATAGCTTCCATGGTTGGAACTCCTATGTTATTTGTTGGGAACTCTTTCAAATGGGGGAAAAGGGAATATGCTAGGTGCTATGTGCGTATTAAATTGGAAGGGAAAGTTCCCAAGGGAGTGTGGATTGAAGGGATGCATGGAAGAACATTTCGAAAGATGGAATATGAGAAGTTAACTTCTCTATGTTATCACTGTGGAAGGGTGGGGCACAACAAATCTTTTTGTCCAGAAGTGATTTTAGAGCAGGCTAAGGAGAATAATTCATATGAAGCAAGGGAAATTTTGAAACAAAGTAATGATGCTTTTGATAAAGATTTACAACAGCAAGGAAATGATGAATATGGCCCATGGATCCACGTTAACTTCAAAAACAAAAAATTTAGGTATGCTAAAAGAAGCTACGGATCAAATGCTCCAGTTAAACAGGTGTATAAACCTATTGATAATGTGAATCATAATAAAAAGATGGCATGTTGATGAGTGAGCCAGTTATTTCAGTAGAATTGCAAGGCAATTCTAATATTCCAGAAGCTGTAAGTGATGCTGAAGGGAAGAGGATTCAGGAATTACCCACTGTTTTAAATAAATTTCACTCTGGATAATGACCTGGAGGAAGGGGAAGTCATTGAGATGGCTATTACTGGAAAGCATATTGAATGCAATAAGGAGAGCTTTGCTGATACTGCTATTATTCCAGATGTGATTGCTGCTAATATAGTGCAAGATACTGGAGATCTAGCAATACCTTTAACAAACTGAAGAAAATTCAAATTATCCAAGGAGTTGAGATCATTGGGACCAATGGAAGATGATCAAAGGAAGAGGAGAAGTGAGAAGAAAACCAACAAAATGATAGGGGATAACTCCCCTATTGTTGCTTAATGGCATCCCTTATCTTTTGGAATTGTAGGGGGGCTAGAAAGAGAGAAGCCTCCTTATATCTTAGGGAGATTGTGAAAGACAATAAAGGTTTTTTTTGTTGGTCTTACTGAAACGAAGATGTCTTCTCTAGATAGAAGTGATATCAATATGATTATTGGAAATGAATGGGATTATTTCCATCATCCTGTGATTGGTACTTCAGGTGGCATCTTGGTGTTGTGGGAAAGAGCTATCGCATCTTTTGAAGTCATTGAGCATTTTTCCCAATTTATAATGGGAATTCTTAATATTAATGCTTTGGGAAAATGGAATATTGCTACTGTTTATGGAGGGAGGGATGTTCAAACCCACAGAAGTCTTTGGCAAGATCTTGAAGGTTGTATGATAGGTGATAATCCAGCAATCATTGGAGGAGATTTTAATTGCATCCTCTCTAAGGAGGATAAGAAGGGTGAGAAGTGGTTCCATTTCTCTAAAGGGCCTAAAGAAATGAAGATGTTCTTAACAAATAATGATTTCCATGATATTGGTTTTGTGGGTCCAAGCTTTACTTGGTGTAATAACAAAGAAGGCACTTAGAGAATATGGGAGAGATTGGATAGATGTGTATTAAATTCTACAGCTCTACACAAAATACCAATGGCTAAGGTTTGACATTTATCTAGAGTTGCTTCGGATCATGCTCCCATTTCTATTAACATGGTTGAGCCTTAAAATCAGAAATCAAAATTTTTTAGATTTGAAGACACTTGGAAATCTTATCCGGCTACTTGGAGCATTGTTTTAAAGGCATGGAGGAAAGCTGATTTTGGTACTAAAGCTGAAATCCTTCAAATACAATTAAGGAGAACATTGAAAGCTCAATATTTCTGGAATAAGAATAAGTGCAAATAACTGAATTCACTGAAAACTGAGTTGAAAAGGGATATCTTATAGCTACAGTTTGAAGAATGCAGTGTTGGTCTCACGGTAGACAAGCTGAATCAGTTGATAAACAAAATTCATGAGCTAAATGTGACTTTGGGATGATTGGCTACTTGGTGGAATCAAAGAGCAAAAAGAAGATGGCAGCAAGATGGTGATACAAATTCAAGATACTTTCATCAGTATGCTTCAGCCAAGAGAAACAGTAATTTGATTTGGCAAATCATAAATGAAAATAATACTGTAGTAGAAGATTTTGATCAAATAGAAGCTGTGTTCTACAACTTCTTTAAGAGAAAATGGAAAGCTTGGGAGTGCAAGCTAACTGGATGGCCTTCAGTTTCGGAAAATCTAAGAATATCTCGTGAAGATGCAAAGCTCTTGGATACTGAATTCACTAAGGAAGATATGGCTAAAGCTGTCTTCAGTCAAGGTAACAACAAATCCCCTGGTTTTGATGGCATCACAACTTCTTTTTTCAAATTTTATTGGAAGATTGTGGAGGAGGATACATGGAAGGCTATTGATAATTTTTTCAAAATCGGTTGCATGTATAATGAATGGAAGGATACACTTATTGTCTTAATTCCTAAAATCAATAAGCCTATTGTTCCTTCTAACTTTAGGCCTATAAGTTTGTGCTAGACAACTTATAAGATTGTGGCAACCATGATTCTAAATAGAATGAAAATATATATTTCTAAGTGTATCACTGAAGAACAAGTTGCATTTATCAATGGTCGTTCTATGTTTGACCATTATCTTTTAGCTCATGAGATTTTTCATAAGCTTAGAATTTCGAAAAGCAAAAAGGGTTTAATGGTGGTTAAGCTTGATATGGAGCAAGCTTATGACAGTATGAGTTGGGATTCTTTCGCCCAAGTCTTAGATATGTTTGGCATGCCAATGAATATATCTAGGCTTATTATGAAATTTATAAGAAATACTATATTCTCTTTTATCATTAATGGAAGAGCTTCCAAATGGATTACTGTGGAGAATGGCTTTCGGCAAGGTTGCCCGCTATCGCCATATCTTCATATCCTTTGCTCTCAACTTTTCTCGTTAGCATGTCACAAAGAGGTCATGATCTGGGAATTCAAGTTTCATAGAGAGCTCCCAAGGTGAACCATTTACTGTTTGCTGATGATGTGTTGATATTTTCCCAAGCTATAAACCATCTGGCTGTCAAACTGAGAAGTATTGTGATGGAATTATAATCTTGCATAGGTTTGAAAGTTAATAACTCTAAATCTCAAATTTTATTTAGCAAGAGAATGAGTAGAGTTGTTATTTCTCGAGCAAAGAAAGTTTTGATTTTTAAAACTGTTAAAGATTTGCAGTATTTAGGCATCAATATGATGATGAGGAGACCTCTGAAATATGATTTTCAATTTTTGCTGGATAAAGTGATGCAAAATATGAACTCATGGGGAAGTAAAAATCTGTCTTTGGCGGGTAAGTTTACTCTTGCGAAGACTTCTCTCTTAACTCTTCCTAATTTCATTTCTACACATACTTTGGTCCCAAAGAAAGTGTTACAAGAGGTTGATAAATGTTGTAGAAATTTTATTTGGCATAAGGGGAATGGTAAGAGGGGTATGCATTTCATTGGTTGGAATACTCTGTGCAAACCTTATGCAAAAGGAGGTTTGAATTTTCACTCAGCGGCTAGTTGAGCTGGTCCTCTTAAAGCACGACTGTCTTGGAGATTTCTACAAAACCATGATTCTTTACTATATCAAGTTATTTTAGCCAAATATGGAGATAACTTGTGGGAAGCTAAAAGTAGGAATGGAAGTTCAATTGCTTGGAAGATTTTGATTGAAGGTGCCCAATACTTAAAGCCTTTATTAAGGTGAGAGTTGTTAATGGTAAGAATATAGATATTTTAATAATACTTGGCTGCTTGACAAATGTTCGATCGAATGGCCAATCAATGCAAATTGTTTGGAGTTAGAAGGATTAAAGCTCAATCATTTCATCAATGAGGCTTTTTCTAGAATGACCTGATCACTACCATTCTACAAATTTTGATTAATAGAAGTGCAAATGAAGATTATCTGGAAGAAATTTGTTATTTATCTGGCAGGTCTATTACTGCCCGTGCATCTGAGGCATTCAGCAAGTATAGCAGTATTGGTGATGATATGGGTTTTTATACTTGGTTAAAAAATTGAGACTTTCAGCTCGGATTGAATTATTTTTGTGGAGAATGAATAAAGAAGCAATCCCAACAAATGAGTTCTTAAAATATAGGAAACATAAAGATGAGGAATTATGTGCTAGGGACTGTCAAGCAGCTGAAAATCTGGAGCATATTGCTGTCTGTTGCATTCATCTGCAGGATGTTCTTAGAAAGATTCAAGAATGGGGGTTTTACATTCATTTCTTTAATTCTCTGGCTGAATGTTTACAGGAGCTGAGGACTCTTGCTAGCTTTGCACCTAATATTTCCAATCTGTACTGTACCACGGTATACTTTAATTGTAGGAATAGAAATGATGTTAACCATGGAAAATCTGCAAGTTCTATTGCAATTATAGCAGCTAATGTGCTGTGTTCAACTTTTAAATCTTCTAATCCAATCATAGATAGCTGGGGTGCTAATCTCCCTAGGGAGTTTCAAAACTTTTGGGACCGTCCACCGCTTGGTTGGATTAAGATCAATGTTGATGCAGCTCTCCTAACTTCTTATAATGCTGGAATTGGTGGTTGCTTTTATGACCATAAAGGGAGATTATTGAATGCATTTGGAGAAAGAAGAACACATTGGGATATAGCTCATCTTGAATTGGATGCTGTGATGGCTATTAGAAGTTTCATTCAACCGTGGATGCTTGAGAGGAAAACGGTTATAATTGAAGGGGATAACATCAATGTTATCAAATTCATTCAACATTCTTTGAATAAGGCTAAATGGAAATACTACAATCGGATGGAGGACAATCTTCTTTTCTTGGCCGATTTCAATAAGGTAATTCTTCACCATATACATAGAGATTGTAATAAGGTAGCTGATATGTGTGCTACTTTGGCATTAGATAGCAACTTTTGTTTTGATAGCTCCTCTTTTGATAACATTCCTCCTTCTCTTTGTTCTTTACTGAAGAAGGAATGTGGGCATTTACTTTAGCTTGTATCTAGTTCTTTTCATATTAACTGCTATTTGCATTCTTAAAAAAAAAAACAAAAAAAAGAATCATGATTTTGAAGCTCAAGTATCAAAATTATCAAGGGTTTTCTTAAGCTTTAAGATGTTCAAGAAAGGTAAGCATTACTTTTTGTGGGCTCATTTTATGCCTCTTATCAATTTTTTGGTGCACTTTGCGCTTCTTTTTCTTTTTGATACACTTTGTGTATCTTTCTCAATTTGGGGTCATTGCACATCTTTTGATTTGGCGTCATTGGCCACTTTTTTTATTTGGCATCATTGGCCATTTTTTTAATTAAATATGCTACCTTTTTAAAATTTTAAAATTAAAAGTAAACCCATTCTATTGATAAAATGAACTACTTGATTAAAAAATTTATGAGGTAGATTCAATAACTTGCAAAAGATCTCTATGCGATAAACAAAATGTAGGGAGATGAAAATGATCAGTTTCAAAATCCAATTTATAATATGATAAAGTTTTTGAATCAAAAGTAAAATAACCTCTTTAAGAAAAGAGATAGAGAGAAAAAAACACGAGTTTTCTTCCTTTGACTATTTTTAAAGAAGTCAACCAAAACTTACATAAGAATTCAAGAAAAACAGGAGGTAGATTTTTCATTTTTAGAAAGGTGAACATGTGTATATATCAGAGAGAACTTCACAAAAAGAAAAATAAAGACAAATTAAAAATTTAACGAAAAAGAAAAGAAGGGAAACAAAGAATAAAAAATAAATTCAAAGAAAAACACACAAAAATGAACAAAACATGCATACACAGAAAAATAAACACATAAATAGTGGTTTAAACATCATCTTGCTCCTGGTTTGGTGATTCATAAGCTAAGTCTGCCTAGAATATTTTTTTCTTTTCATTATTTATCATTTTTGTAATTTGCTTAGCTTTTCCCTTTTCCTTAGCAGGAAGAGTTCTCAAATTAGGGCACTGATTTTTCATGTGTCCAGGCTTTCTACATCCAAAGAAAACAATGTAAAAAGAAATCTTAACATTTTTACCATTTTTTACCTTTATTCCACTTTTGTTGATGCTTATGTTTTGGTGAGCTTTTTAATTTGCTTGATAAGTCATCACTTTTGTCACCAACTATGCCACTTTTCTCTGAGTCTTCGGCATTTAGCACTATCATCTCACCTGCATCCAAAAGTCTTTGACCCAAACTTTACTCGTAAGCAATGAGTGAGCCAATCAAATTATCAATAGAATATTCATTCAAATTTTTTGATTCACAAATAGTTACAACTTTGGCATCAAATTTGTCAAGTAAATAATGTATAATTTTATTGACTTTTTTAAAGTTTTAAAATTCTTTACCTAAAGCATGCAATGATGTCACAATTTGAATAAACTTAGTATACATGTCTAAGATTGACTCATAAGATTTCAAGCAAAATAATTCATAATCAAGCATTAAAATATTTAATATGGATTGTTTGATTTCACTAGTGCCTTCGTATATAGTATGCAATTTATTTCAAATTTCCTTGTCAGTAGTGCACGTTGATACAAACATAAAATCATCAAAATTTAAAGCATAAAAAAAATAATTTAATGATTTAACATTCAATTGAGCATTAATTTTTTCTTCTCTACTCCATTGATTAAAAGGAATATCTATTTTAATTCCATCTATAATACGTGACGGTACAGAATAATCACTTAATATCATTTGCTACATTCAAAAATCAATAAATTATAAGAAAGTAGACATGCAAATTTTCTAAAAATCAAAAGTAATACTTTCAAATAAAGGTGGTCTGGTGATTGAATAACCTTTTACAATATTATGATTACAAAAATTAGCCATGGATCGAAATTCTAAAGTTTTCAAAAACTCATTTTTATGAACCCCACTCTAATTCCACTTGAAAGTGCACTAAAGTCACTTGAAAGTTTGTTAGGAATGTTAAGCCCTTATGAACTAGTCTCGAGGATAACTAAGAAGGGCGGGGGGGGGAATTGGATAGTAAAACTAAAAACACAATCATATCCAAAATCAAGATTCACTATAAAGAAAATCAAAGTGCGGAAATTAAATTCAGAAATAATAAAGGAAAGAACACACTAAATTTATAGTGGTTTGGTCAAACCTTGACCTACGTCCACTCCTCGGAGGCACCCTCCAAGTATTGCACTAAACTTAGTGTCTCTCCTTTAGCCCCAACAGCTAGGCGGAGAAGCCCTTATAAAATCACTTCCACATTCCTCGGTGCGGCGGAGTAGCCAGGTCCTTTGTCACCAAAGAGATCTTCATCTTCCCAAAACTTCCCTTAAGATGTGCCTTGAATCTGATGGTACTAAGGTGCAAGCTTGTCGGAGCAATCGTGTGAAACTCCATCTACACTCCATTGAAACCCCATATGAGGATCTTCTCCCTCTCTCAAACTCCACCATTTCCTCTCTCCCTTTTAAGATTTCTCTTCAGGTTTTCTCCTAAAGAAATGAAGCCTCAATGGCTGCCAAAGATACTCTTCATGAGAAAGCAGGAGGTTTTAAAAAAGATTTGCAAAACTGATATTATCTTCCAGGATGATTGTCGGATCATCTCGTACAATATGCATAAAAAGAGAGTTTTCGAAAACCTTAAAAACTCAATTTTAGTGCCAAACATCATCCAGGATGATTGCAGTATCATTCCATATGATGCGCTTAAAAATAGGGCTTCAAAAAACCTTAAAAACTCAATTTCGACGCCCAGAATCATCTTGAACGATCGCATGATCGTCCAGTACTATGTACAGAATTTGACCTGATAGTTCTAGATGATATTAGGATAGTCCATGACAATTAGTACAAAAAATGTACAAATCATCCAAGATGATATTGTGGATCATCCAGGATGATTATAAGAAACATTATGGTATTTCAGCTTGGACGATTTAGAAAAATCAAGTATGTCGGCAAACATCATCCTGTACGATATACAAATCATCCAGGATGATTGGATTGAAAAATTTAACCATAATTAGTCCCCTAATCACAAGATCAATTTAGGCATGATTTAAAATAGATCGTTCGGGATGATCTGATTGTTCGGGACTATTAGAATAAAAATTTAAACTTAAATCTTTGCATAAATTGTCATTGGCGGCTCTTTCCAAGATCATAATGGATAGTCCTTGCCGATCCCAAATCATCCATTACAATTAGTTCAAAACTTGATCTTTTAAATTTGAGTATATCTCACTCCTTTGAGTATGTGTGTGCATGGTCACCAAGCAAGCATACTCCCTTATAGGACTTGACTCAAGAAATCAAAAATTACATCAATGAATATTACAGACCCTTTTACAACATAACATTATTCAACCCAATCTTGAGCTCTGATTCTTTTTTTGATGTTGCATGGTATTCCTGAAATTTTAGTATACACACAAACAAACATATATTGCAAATACATGTAGACAATAGAAAGTGAGCCATAATATTTATCATCATCAAAAACATAAACTCATAAGCTTGAGTTGCAACAAAAGCCTTCTCTAAACTCTTGAGTCACCTTATTGTAAGTATAAAAAGTATGTTTCTTTTTCCCAAACAATATTTGGCAGCCATGTTCTTAGCCCAAACACTAATTTTATCACAAAAATTAAACCATAATTTGATAGAGAAAGAATAAGCTAAATCAGCCATCTTCTTATTCTTCTAAAAGGCCACAGTGATTACTCCATGAAGTTGAAAGAATTTTGGAATTTGAACTATTATTTTTCCAAAAAAATTTATTGAATAATTTTTCAAGCCTATTACAAATAGCCAGAGTAGGTTGAATAGTTTGAAAAATATAGATAGGAAGAGAGCATAAGACACTCTTGATCAAAATCAATCTCCCACGAAAACTTAAAAAGTTGAACTTCCAAGAGTTAGTCTATTTTATGTAGAGGTAATCAAATAATAAAAAAGGAAAGATTTTTTAGAACCCTTAAAAAGGGGAACCCCAAGATACTATAAATAACTTTGGATAAAAATAGTAAGATCCCTAACAACATTAATATGATTAGTAGACAAGTTTTTAGTACGAATAAAACAACACTTATTTTGATTCAAAGTAAGAGCACTTCTAATCTCAAAATTATGCACAAATTTGGTAAGAACATTAATCATATTCAAAGAGCCATTAGAAAAAATAATGATATCATAAGAAAAAAATAAATAAATGAGAGATAGGAAAATCACATAATGTTTTATAATTAAGATTAGGATGCCTTTCCTACAGGTGGGTAAGATGTCTAGAAAGGTATTAAGCAACAATAATAAAAAGAGCAGGGCAAAAAGGATCACCTTGTCTCAGGCCATGGGAGGACATAAAGAAACCATTACTTTTACCATTGATAATGATCGAAAAAGGGATCCTTCAATAAAATTATTGATCATCTTGATAAAATTGGAATTAAAACCAAATAATTACAAAACGGAATAAAGAAAATTCTAGTTAATGTTATCATACGCTTTAGCAATATCAAGATTAAAAATAATATTACCACCTCTCACTTTAAGATCAAGATCATAAATGAAATCTTGAGCAAGTAAAATATTCTTAAACTAATAGGAAAAAAATCATCCCATTTTTTAAGTGCAACGTTTTTAGGAATAAGCACAATCAAAGTACAAAAGATAAATTTAAGAATAATTTTATAGGAAAAATCCGAGATAGCAACACATAAATCCTCAAATATAATGTTCCATCCCTTTTAAAAAAAATGATAGGATAACCAGCAAGGCCAACAACAGAATCAACATTCATAGAAAGAACAATCTGCTTAACTTAATCCATGGAAGGAGGTATGGTCAAAGCATTGTTATCATCTTCAATAATGATACAAGGAATGAAGTCAGGATGATTAATAGGAAGAAGCTCAAATTTTTTATTAAACCATAATAGACTTGATAATATCCCCACCATCCTTAGTAAAGAGACCATCAAAAAGATATATTTTATGAAAGAAATTTTTGGATATATTCTTCTTAACAAAGCATGCAAAATACTTTGTATTCTTGTCACCCTTAATGAGATGCTTAGAGGCAACTTTTTTGCTTCCAATAGACATCATCCTGATCTTGAAGCTTAAAAGGGTGTTTTTTATTAGGCTAAAATTATGGTATATATATTTTTGGCCAAGTTGAATTCAAACTGTGTTAGGCTTAATTCTAGAGGTACCTAATAAACACTCCATAGAAGTTTGAAATTATTTTGTGACTCTAAAATATTAGAAATTTTTTTAAGTTTTCTTAGCAAAAATTGAAGAAAATTTTATAGCCTAATCTAGGGTTTGAATTTGGATAAAATTAATGTCTTTTTGTAGTTTTATGAATTTTCCAATTCCTAGGTCCATTTTAGACCTACGAATCAGAAAATTTAACTCAAGCTACTAAATGAAAGTAATTGTTGAGTCTAGTAATTAGGTTGTTAAGCCTAAGTAAATGTCCCAAGGCTACCAAGAGGGGGGTGAATTGGTAGTTTTAAAAAATTTTAAACCCTCTTAAAACTAAAGTTGAACCGAAATGAAATTTTCTTTTAAAGTTTGTAGAAAAATGTTTTTCAACCACAGAGTTGTTAAAACAGAAATTTAAAATGCGGAAACGTAAAAGCAATAAAGTAAATGACACCAGATTTATAGTGGTTCGGTCTATAACCAGACCTACATCCACTCCTCAGAGGCACCCTCTGAGTATTGCACTAATACCACAAAGTGACTCTCCTTTAGCACCCACAGCAAGGCGGAGAAGCCTGTACAAAACCCTCTTTTCACCACTCCCCGGTGCGGCAGAGAACCGTCGTCCTTTTACACAATCCACAGTGCTGGCAGAGAACCGTCATCCTTTCACACTCTCCTAGTGTGGGCAGAGAACCGTCGTCCTTTTACACTCTCCTAGTGTGGGCAGAGAACCCTACGGCTGTTCACACTCTCCAAGTGTAGGCAGAGAACCTTCTTCCTTTTACACTCTCCTAGTGTAGGCAGAGAACCCACGTCTGTTCACACTCTCCAAGTGTCGGCAGAGAACCGGACCTTCTTGAATGATCTTCTCACAAGAACCTAAAAGGAAGAAAGAAAAGAGTGAAGAAATCCAATTTCACAAGTAGAGATTCTTACCTTAGCAATCCAAGTGAAGCCTTCTTGCTCCAACGGTAGGAATCCTCCTTTGAATGCTCTCTTCCACTCTCCCCTTGACTATTCTCTCAATAGGCACGAAGATCAAATGACAAAAAGATTGGGTGGCAGTCTAATTTGAAGTATATATACAAAAGACAAGAAAAACCGCCCAAAAACTGCAAGTTTTCAATTCTGTACGCAGTGGATCGTCCCGTACGATCATGGATCGTCCTGGACGATTTTACTTAAACGATCTGAAACGACCCAATTTGTATATGTGTACGAAATGACTTCGTACAGCTGATCGTCCTGTACGAACTAGGTTCGTCCAGTACGAACGGTTATTACAAGGTCGGTTCTAGAAACTGCTGAAAACTGTCCTAAGTCGGTTTATCGTTTGGACGAAAATATGTTCGTCTGGACGAAAATTTTCCAGAGAGCCGATCGTCCTGGACGATAATTTATTTCGTCTGGACGAAAATTTTCCAGAGCGCCCATCGCCGGGGACGATAATTTGGTTTCGTCTGGACGAAAATTTTCCAGAGAGCTGTTCGTCCGGTACGATATTTATTTTCGTCTGGACGTTTTCCAGAGCGCCCATCGCCGGGGACGATATAAAAATTCGTCCTGGACGAATAGGACTTAGAAAAATTTTTCGAAGCAAGTTCCTATTCGTTCCAACTGCTCTATAGGAGATAACTGACAGATCGTCCAGTACGATATATATCGTCCTGTACGATCAGTATAGAATTTCAAGATCTCCTTAGTTTGTGTGTGTGAGATTTTATTCACTCAATTACAATCACTCCCTTTCAAAATTAATTCAAAGAAAAGACACTTCAAATAAACAAAATTTCTCATGTTGAATTTGATTTGAAGTTTTCGTAGTCTGGAGTCTGATTTTCCTGAAATGTTAGTACACACAAGAGCAAGTGCAAATCTTCTGAAATTGTTAGGAGATAACTATTCATTTGAACAATAATGTTTGGAATCATCAAAACTACATAAGTTGCACAAATATAAATAATTCAAATAGCAACTACTCAAACAATCTCCCCCTTTTTGATGATGGCAAAACAATTATTATTAGTATGGTTTCAAGTTAAGACAAAATCTCTTATCTCCTAAACTCCCCCTGAATTTATGAGTACATTAAAATAAGGAGGCATTAAAGAACAAAATTTTTTGTTTTTCAAAAATTTTAACAGAAAACACAAATCACAAACAAAACAAAAACACAAACACAAACATAATAATTTCTCCCCCTTTTTGACAGCAACAAAAAGTGAAGAAGAAAAAGACAAGAAATGTAAATAATAATATGAAATTCATTGAAAAAATTTAATCTAAATTGTGATTTGACATAGAGTATGCAATTTTAAACTAAAGATATTAGGTCAATCATAGAAATTCATAAAATTTATGAAATGATATAACATTGTAAGTAAGAAGAATTT
This sequence comes from Dendrobium huoshanense, assembly GCA_016618105.1. NCBI lineage: Eukaryota > Viridiplantae > Streptophyta > Magnoliopsida > Asparagales > Orchidaceae > Dendrobium > Dendrobium huoshanense. The sequence goes on from CM028357.1 coordinate 17,261,110, forward strand.
ATCAAAGACATGATTCAATTTAGACATTTTGATTATTGAAAATCATTACAAGTGAGATGTAAAAAAAATTCTATATTTCAAAGTTCAATAGAATATAAATGAACATTAGATCAACTTGAATTAAGAGATTAAACGAATTTGGAAAGAAGAGAATTACCTCATATGGTGCTTTGCACATCTTTTCAAAGTTTTGGGGCACATTTTTGTGCATTTGTCTTTGGTTGGGCTTATTTTGTGCCTCTTTTTAACTTTGCACAATTTTTGCGAATCCCTTTTGATTTTTGTACATTTGTACAATTTTCAAGAGTAATTTGACCAATTCTTTCCAAAATCTATAATCTAACATTTCAAATATTTCTAGTGCATAAACATCATTTGAGCATAGAAATACAAAATAAGATAACATCAAAATTGCAATAACAATATTAAATTTTATGTAGTCTAAATGAATAGACATGAACTTGAAAATTCTAACTACAACAAGTTATAAACAAATTATAAATTTAGAAAGTCTAGATTTTCTAATATAGATAATCTCATATTACAATCGAATTTGAGCACAATGTAGATTAAAAATAATATTAATGAAATTCATAAAGATTAGCCACATTTCAAAACAAATCTAAGACAAACAAACTTTCATTGATTAAAAAGAAAATTACATAAAAACATTGAACTTAAACAAAAAACATAACAACAAAAACAAAAAATACAACAGACACACAAAACAAAAAAAAACTTCTACTGTTCTGGAGGAGGAGGAGGAGGAATGCCGCCAAAGAGATTGAAGTAGGAGGCCATTAACATTACATTGGTATTTATTTCATGAACTTCATCTCTAATATTACCAATGTCATGTTGCTGCTGCGTAAGATGAGCATCAAATTGATCAAACCTTTGATCAATGTGAGTCTCTAGTCTATCAAATCTCTCAATCAGATTCTGGTAATCTGATTGAGAAGCAGAAGCTTGCACTCCTTCTTCTTCTTCTTCTGAAGCACTATCATGTGCTTTTTCTTTTTCTTTTTCCTCCCTGAAGAGCAGTCTGAAAGATGCATCATTGTAATAAACTGACTCTTCATATTCCTCATCAGGATGGACTATATTGTACTTCTTCTCCAAAACATAAGTAATCAAGTGCCTTAAAGAAATATTCTTCTTCCTCTTCAGATTAGGATGTCCTATTTCTGAAAGCCCATAGATATGATCTAGGATGAGTTGGGCTTCATCAATAGGATGTCTTTTCATGATTAAAAAAGTTAGACAAGAAAGAAGAGGAGTAATGTTAATCCTATCACCAGCTTTAGGAATAATTGAGGATCTAAGGATATGCTGGATGATTCGGGCATCTTGGGTCATACCGGCCACTCTAGCAACATGATTGTCAATTCCATTTTCTCTAATTACCCTATTGATTTCATACCAATGGAAGACGTTTTCTGACATTAGGGTGTGAGCTCTATATCCTTCAGTCCTTAAGTTTAAAAATGCACCAAGGTCGTGCTTGGTGATCTCAACTTTTTTCTTAAAAACAAAAGAACTAATGATAGAGTGGTCAGGATTGAAACTCATGTTGGCTAGGAAGTAATGGTAGGTTTGCTTATTGTAGAGGTGGACAAGAGAGAGAATGAAATGAAATTGGGTTGAGGCAAAGAGGTGTAATACCCTAAATTTCAACTCCGTTTGGATAAGAATGCGAGACGGAGTGATTTTCGCAGAAGCAAAATGAGGAAAAGATTCCTCATTTGCTTTGGAAAGGAAGTTGTCTGGAGCATTCCTGTTGGGTTTCTTCACCAAAACTTTTTGTCTCTTGCTAGAGGAGGCCATAGTTGATTTGATGTAGAAAGGGATTGAAAAAGATGTTTGAAAGTGTGATTTTCAAGTTTGAAAGCCCTCATATTTAAAGAAAAACGATATGTTCGTCCTGGACGAAAATATTCATCCTGGACGAAAAATTATCGTTCGTCTGGACGAAGTAATTTCGTACAGACGATCCAATTCGTCCAAAATGTAACGGCTTTTCGTATTCAACACAACTTACGATGCGTCCCTTCGTACAGGCTTTTTGACTTGACCGATCGTACATACGAAAATATTTCGTACAGACGATCAAAAAGCGTTTCGTTTTAATGACTCTTGAAAACCGTCCCCTACAATGAATCGACACATGTTCGTACATTCGAAAAAAAAATTTCGTACAGACGAAATTCGTATTAAAAACTGTCTTATCCACTCAACCGCTGCATTCAATCGTCCCGACGTTTGAGAAAAAGAAAAAATCGTACTGGACGATCACAGATCGTACAGACGATCCAATAAAAAACTGCTCTCAAAACGGTTTAAATTCGCGCAAACTGTTTCTTAACACATCGTCCTGTACGAAAAAATTTCGTCCTGGACGATTTCCTCCAAAAAAAAATTTTTTGATTTTTAAATTTTTAATTTAACAAAAACAACAAAAATAATCAACAACACAGAAAACATAAGACAAAAACATAAATTCAAAAACAATTCATACAAAAACACAAAATTCACAAAATCACAAAAACAAAACACAACAAGTATCAATGTTGCAAAGACATTTTGGTTAAGCATTCAAATCAATAACACCAAGCCTTGTTCTTAAAGTACTGAAGGTATCAAAGGCTAAAGGTTTTGTAAAAATGTCTGCAAGTTGATTTTCAGTTGAAACATGTATGAGTTCAATTTCTCCTTTGGATACATGATCCCTTATGAAATGATGCCTTATATCAATGTGTTTGGTTCTAGAATGTTGAATAGGATTTTTGGAAATGCAAATAGCACTAGTATTGTCACAATAAATTGGAATAGTGCCTATAGTTAATCCTAAGTCAATCAACTGTTGTTTTAACCAAAGTACTTGTGCCACACAACTTCCTAATGCAATGTATTCTGCTTCTGCAGTAGATAGTGCCACTGAATTTTGTTTTCTACTAGACCATGAAACTAATGAATTTCCAATGAATTGACATGTTCCAGAAGTACTTTTTCTATCCACTCTACAGCCTGCAAAGTCAGAATCTGAGTAACCAATAATTTCAAATGAAGAGCTAAACTTAGGATACCAAATTCCTAAGTTTTGAGTTCCTAGTAGATATCTTAAAATCCTTTTCACTGCTGTCAAATGTGATTCTTTTGGATCTGATTGAAATCTAGCACATAAGCAAACACTAAACATAATATCTGGTCGGCTAGCAGTCAAGTAAAGTAAAGATCCAATTATCCCTCTAAATTTCTTTTGATCAACAGATTTTCCCTTAAGGTCTTTATCTAACTGAACTGAAGAACTCATTGGTGTTCTAACAGGTTTAGCATTGTCCATTTCATATTTTTTGAGGATGTCCTTAATATATTTGGTTTGACTAAGAAAAGTACCTTCCTCAAGTTGCTTAATGCTAAAACCTAGAAAGTAATTTAAATCTCCCATTAGACTCATTTCAAATTCACTACTCATTGTTTTAGAAAAATCATCACAAAGATGTTTATTTGAAGATCCAAAGATGATGTCATCCACATAAATTTGAACAATAAGTATATCCTTTCCAATTTTCCTTAAAAAGAGAGTTGTATCCACACTTCCTTTTTCAAAATATCTTTCAAGTAGGAAGGTGCTTAACCTCTCATACCAAGCCCTAGGTGCCTGTTTCAATCCATATAATGCCTTTTTTAATTTGAAAACATGATTTGGAAATTTAGAGTTTTCAAAACCTGGGGGTTGTTCTACAAAAACATCTTCTTCAATTACTCCATTTAAAAAGGCACTTTTGACATCCATTTGAAACAATTTAAAACCTTTAAAACAGGCAAAGGCTAGTAAAACCCTAATTGCTTCAAGTCTAGCTACAGGGGCAAAAGTTTCCTCAAAATCAATTCCTTCAATTTGGTTATACCCCTTAGCTACTAATCTAGCCTTATTTCTAATGACTACTCCTGAGTCATTCATTTTATTCTTGAACACCCACTTGGTTCCAACAACACTTTGATCTTTTGGCCTTGTAGTTAGTTCCCAAACTTTATTTCTTACAAATTGATTCAACTCTTCTTGCATGGCCAATATCCAAAATTCATCTGAAAGTGCTTGATCAATGTTAGTGGGTTCAACAGTAGAAATAAAGGCTGAATGATTGACTTCCTTATTTAATCCACGCCTAGTTCTAACACCCTCACTTGGTTCACCTATGATTAATTCCTTTGGGTGGTTTTTAGAAAATCTCAAATCTCTAGGCAAAGGGTCTTCTCTTTCTAAATTTTCTTCCACATTTTCTTCCAAATTTAATCTATCTATCTTTTGGGAGTTTTCTTCAATTTCTTCTTCAACAACTTTTGGCTCTTCCATGTTTCCAATTTCATCAAAAACAACATGTGTGGTTTCTTCAATGACTAAAGTTCTTTTGTTGAATACTCTATAGGATTTTCCAACACTTGAATATCCAACAAAAATTCCTTCATCTGATTTTGGATCAAATTTTCCTAAGGCAGATTTTCCATTATTATGTATGAACACCTTGCAACCAAATACATGCAAATGAGACAAATTTGGTGTTCTTCCTTTTAGCAACTCATAGGGTGTTTTATTCAAATTAGATCTCACATTCACCCTATTCAGAACATAGCATGCAGTGCTAACCGCCTCAGCCCAAAAATACCTAGGAAGAGAGTATTCTGCTAACATTGCTCGGGCAGCTTCTATTAATGTTCTGTTCTTTCTTTCAACTACTCCATTTTGTTGAGGAGTTCTAGGTGCAGAAAAATTATGATCAATCCCCTTTTCTTTACAGAAATCTTCAAATCTTTCATTTTCAAATTCTCCTCCATGATCACTTTGTATAGAAATTATTTCACATCCTAGTTTTCTTTGTATCCAAGTTGAAAAATTTCTGAATTCCTCAAATGATTCACTCTTATGAAAAAGAAATTTAACCCAGGTGAATCTTGAAAAATCATCTACTATAACAAATCCATATACCTTTCCTCCTAGACTAACAGTGCTTACTGGTCCAAAAAGATCCATGTGTAGAATTTCTAAAGGTTTACTTGTCCTAAGATCTTTAATGGACTTAAATGAGGACCTTACTTGTTTTCCTAGTTGACATGCATCACACAGATGGTCCTTAGTAAAGTCTAGTTTAGGTATTCCTCTCACCAAATTCTTTTGGGTAATTTTTCTAAGATTTTTCATACTAGAATGACAAAGTCTCCTATGCCAAAGCCACGATTCATCAGAAACAGTTTTCAAACAAAAAGCAGTAGGAGATTGAATACAATTTAAATCTAGCATGTAAACATTGTTCACCCTTTTTCCATTTAATACAATTTTTCCATTTAGGCTAATTATGCAGCTAGTAGGTAAAAATTTTACATTATAGCCCTTATCACAAAGCTGACTTATGCTAAGCAAATTATGTTTCAAGCCTTCAACTAATAAAACATTATCTATGAAAAAGTTTTTCAAGTTTCCAATCATACCTGATCCAACCACTTTCTTTGTGGTATTATCTCCAAGTGTAACCTTGCCTCCACTCCTGGCTTCCAGCGTTATGAATTGAGCAGTATCTCCAGTCATGTGCTTAGAACATCCGCTGTCCAGGTACCATATACTCTCACGAGGTCTTGTGTGAGAGTATACCTCTTCTTGATCTGATTGTTCAGCTTTATCTGCCATCAAGCAAAGGTTGGTGACTTCTTCTTCTTTATCAGTCTCAGATGAGTCTGAAGCTGAGTCCGCCCAAAAAGCCTTTTGAAACTTCTTCTTGCCCTTCTTTACCATTGGTTTCTCCTCTACCTTCTCCTTGCTAGGAGAGGCTTTGAGTTTTGGACAATCAGTCTTTATATGACCTGATTTCCTGCATTCATAACAAATCACTTCATTAGAAACCTTGCCATTTCTATTATACTTACCTCTATTCCATTGCTGGCGTCTCTTCTGCTTCCTCTTTAAAAAGCTTTTGAATTGTCTAGTCATCAGTGCTATATCATCTTCATCCTCAGGTTGTGAGTGTTCACTTTCTGACTCTTCCACATTTAGTGCAATATTCTTGTCCTTTCTTGGTTCACCTGCATCAATCTTTCTTTGACTTACTCCTTGCTCGTAAGCAATGAGTGAACCAAGAAGATTGTCAATAAAATAAACGTTCAGATCTTTTGACTCTGTAATTGCAGTAATTTTAGCATCGTATGCAGTAGGTAAACAACGAAGAATCTTATTAACCATTTCAGCATTAGTTAATTCCCTACCAAGTGCATGCAAAGAGGTGACAATTTGAGTGAATCTTGTGTACATGTCAGATATAGATTCATTAGGTTTCATGCGAAATAGTTCGTAGTCATGTAACAAGATATTTAGCCTAGATTGCTTAACCTCATTTGTCCCTTCATAAGTAATACAAAGTCTATCCCATATGTCTTTTCCGCTTTTACAAGTAGAAACTCGCATGTAGTCTTCAGATTTTAAAGCACAAAAGAAACTATTTAAACATTTTGCATTTAATTGTGCTAAGTCACGTTCTTCTATAGTCCAATCTGCATAGGGTGTATCTACCCTAATTCCATCAACTAATCTAGTTGGTTTTGTGTAACCTTCCTGGACTAACATCCACATGCGATACTCAAGTGACTATAAGAAAGTAGACATGCGTGTTTTCCAAAAATCAAAAGGAATATTATCAAACAGTGGAGGTCTAGTGATAGAGTAACCCTCAGGTGTGTTTCGGTTTCCAAATGTAGCCATCTACGTTAATCAAAAAGTAGTTCAAACTTATGATTTTGAAACAATGCTCTGATACCACTTGTTGAGTCTAGTAATTAGGTTGTTAAGCCTAAGTAAATGTCCCAAGGCTACCAAGAGGGGGGTGAATTGGTAGTTTTAAAAAATTTTAAACCCTCTTAAAACTAAAGTTGAACCGAAATGAAATTTTCTTTTAAAGTTTGTAGAAAAATGTTTTTCAACCACAGAGTTGTTAAAACAGAAATTTAAAATGCGGAAACGTAAAAGCAATAAAGTAAATGACACCAGATTTATAGTGGTTCGGTCTATAACCAGACCTACATCCACTCCTCAGAGGCACCCTCTGAGTATTGCACTAATACCACAAAGTGACTCTCCTTTAGCACCCACAGCAAGGCGGAGAAGCCTGTACAAAACCCTCTTTTCACCACTCCCCGGTGCGGCAGAGAACCGTCGTCCTTTTACACAATCCACAGTGCTGGCAGAGAACCGTCATCCTTTCACACTCTCCTAGTGTGGGCAGAGAACCGTCGTCCTTTTACACTCTCCTAGTGTGGGCAGAGAACCCTACGGCTGTTCACACTCTCCAAGTGTAGGCAGAGAACCTTCTTCCTTTTACACTCTCGTAGTGTAGGCAGAGAACCCACGTCTGTTCACACTCTCCAAGTGTCGGCAGAGAACCGGACCTTCTTGAATGATCTTCTCACAAGAACCTAAAAGGAAGAAAGAAAAGAGTGAAGAAATCCAATTTCACAAGTAGAGATTCTTACCTTAGCAATCCAAGTGAAGCCTTCTTGCTCCAATGGTAGGAATCCTCCTTTGAATGCTCTCTTCCACTCTCCCCTTGACTATTCTCTCAATAGGCACGAAGATCAAATGACAAAAAGATTGGGTGGCAGTATAATTTGAAGTATATATACAAAAGACAAGAAAAACCGCCCAAAAACTGCAAGTTTTCAATTCTGTACGCAGTGGATCGTCCCGTACGATCATGGATCGTCCTGGACGATTTTACTTAAACGATCTGAAACGACCCAATTTGTATATGTGTACGAAATGACTTCGTACAGCTGATCGTCCTGTACGAACTAGGTTCGTCCAGTACGAACGGTTATTACAAGGTCGGTTCAAGAAACTGCTGAAAACTGTCCTAAGTCGGTTTATCGTTTGGACGAAAATATGTTCGTCTGGACGAAAATTTTCCAGAGAGCCGATCGTCCTGGACGATAATTTATTTCGTCTGGATGAAAATTTTCCAGAGCGCCCATCGCCGGGGACGATAATTTGGTTTCGTCTGGACGAAAATTTTCCAGAGAGCTGTTCGTCCGGTACGATATTTATTTTCGTCTGGACGAAAATTTTCCAGAGCGCCCATCGCCGGGGACGATATAAAAATTCGTCCTGGACGAATAGGACTTAGAAAAATTTTTTGAAGCAAGTTCCTATTCGTTCCAACTGCTCTATAGGAGATAACTGACAGATCGTCCAGTACGATATATATCGTCCTGTACGATCAGTATAGAATTTCAAGATCTCCTTAGTTTGTGTGTGTGAGATTTTATTCACTCACTTACAATCACTCCCTTTCAAAATTAATTCAAAGAAAAGACACTTCAAATAAACAAAATTTCTCATGTTGAATTTGATTTGAAGTTTTCGTAGTCTGGAGTCTGATTTTCCTGAAATGTTAGTACACACAAGAGCAAGTGCAAATCTTCTGAAATTGTTAGGAGATAACTATTCATTTGAACAATAATGTTTGGAATCATCAAAACTACATAAGTTGCACAAATATAAATAATTCAAATAGCAACTACTCAAACAGTAATGAGATGCGCTATGAGGGGGGGGGGGTGTGAATTGGTATTTTTTGAAATAAATAAAAAAGCCTAAACATGAGTTCTATTTTTTTTTTAATTTTTGAAAAATAACTTAACATGAATTGGAAGCTAGTGATTAAAACAAGATTTCAATAGCGGTGATGAAATTTTAAATCACATAACAAACTTCTAAATTTTTATTCTCACCAAGAAAATTTTAGCAATTATAAGATGCAAAAAAAAAAATTGCGATAAATGGAAAAAGCATAATAAAAGAATTATAGTTGTTTGGTCACTCAACCTATGTCCACTCCCCGGAGTCCTCCACTCTTGGAATTGTAATACTCAAAAGTAATTCTCTTTTGCCCCCACAGTAAGGAAGAGAAGCCTTTACACAAACTCACTTTCACCTTCCCCAATGTGGCGGAGTACCAAATTATATGTCACCCTTTCCAGTGATGGCAGTGGACCTTCTCATTTTTTCTCCCTTTTGGAAAGGCAGAGGACCTTTGAGGACGTTGACCTTGAAGGCTCTCCCCGTAGAGAGCTCCCATAAGATTTACCTAGGCCATAGGAGGAGCAAGCATCTAGTAGACTTGGAGCAACTGTGTGATCCCCTCACACTCCTTCTCCCTCACAAACTCACCTTTTCCTTCCTCTCACAATCCATAAATCCCTTCAAGAAGCACCATCTTAAGAGTTCCCTTCCTTTGTTACATTCCTCTCTCTTTTTTCAAAAGACAAAAGCATTACTTCAATATCAGGCTCCAAGAAACCCTAAGATTTTTAATTTAGCTATTTTTATTCATATAATAAGATCATAGATCGTACAGTATGACCAGTTCAAAAAAGCTTTTGTTCTGATACAAAGGAGTATGAATCGGCAACAATTGTCAAATACATTGTATAATACAAAATAAATATCACCCAGCATGATATGCTATATTTCTTCTCTTCATATAGGATAAATGTTGTGACAACCAAAATTCCTCTCTATCAATCATCTGGTATGATCCAATTTGTATAGTATGATCAGTTAAAATCTTTAAGTCGTCTGGTATGATGTATATATCACTAAGTATGATTAGTTTAAAATTCAAGGGATCGCCCGGAACAATATTCGGGAAGACCAAAAATAGCCTCGGTTCTTCATATAATATGAACCAGGTAGTACATTATGATGACCAATCATTAATTAAGCTTTGATTTAATTGATTAATAATGGGGGTTAATTTTAGCAAGCATTTAAATATTCGTACAGTATGATGTGATCATACAGTATTTCAAATTTCATCAACTAAAAATTTGTTTAAATTAATCTAACAGCTAGGGTTTTGGATTGAAAATGAATCGTACAGTATGATTGTGGTCATACAGCATGATTAGTCAACATAAGATAGCCATTGAGCCACAGTATTTCATACAATATGATGTAAAATTATATAGTATGATCTACATAAAAAATAATTTCTTTCGCTATAAAAAAACTCCCCTTGTGTGTGTGTGTGTGCATGATTACTCATTTTGCTTACACTTTTTGTGGCCCGAGTCAAAAAAACAAAGAAAAAATAAAAAATATAAAGCTACAGACTCCTTCACATCCTATTCTACCCAATCTCAACTCTTATGTTATGTTGAACAGTATGTGATCTCCTTGAAATATTAGTACTCACAGAAAAGAATAACATTCAAAATATTCAATGAATAATATGCTAATTCAATCTACATTATTTGTCATCATCAAAATTCCAGACGAGGGGTCATAGACTGCAACACTAAAGAGGTGAAATCATCCTAAAAAACATTGCGTATGTATAAAATATCCTAAAATTAGCTTGGATTAAATTTAAGCTCATGCAGACACAAGTCTAAATTATTAAAAAGATATTTTTAATATTTGGAAATTTGCTACAATTTAGATATTCAACGGATATGAAACTTATAACAATAAATAATATATATTAAGGTGAGTTTGTAGAGGCATTATTTGTAGAAAAGGTTCATTGGATCAAGAGTTATAATTTTTTGAAGTTTAATAAAATTTCTAGAATGAAATTTCATCGATCAATCTATTTACATGGACAATGTAAAATTTTAAAGTTTTTGAAAGTTTTTAAATCTTTAAGAACTAGTCAGAGGCTAGCTAAGAGGAGGGTGAATTGGATATTTAAAAATTCTTTAGGGAAAAGAAATCCTTTAAAAAACTTTTCAAATCCACACATGATTATCAACACAGTGGACATGAAAATAAGTAAATTTTTCAACAATGAAATAAATCAGATTTTTTAACCACATATATAATTGTAAAAAGAAAGTACAAAAAATAACAAAAATGATCACACCATAATTTATAGTGCTTTGGTTAACCTGACCTACATCCACTCCCTCGAGACTCTCTCTCCAAGTATTGCACCAAATAATAGTGAATATCCTTTTGCTCTCACAACGTGGCAAAGAAGTCTTTACAAATGCTATTTCACCACCCCGATGCTGTAGAGAACTGTGACTCTTTTACAGGTAGAGAAACTCAACTCTATTTTCACTCTTTAGGTGATGGTCAAAGAACTGCAACTCTATTTTCACCCTCTAGGCGATGGTCAGAGAACTACAATTCTATTTTCACCCTACAGGTGATGTTTAGAGAACCATGATTTTTGCTAAAGAACTTCTTCTCCAAAGCCACAGAGAATCCAGGCAGACGCTTGTAGATATTAGGAAAGATTCTTGCTTGGATCAACCTTATGAATCCCCTCACAAAAACTCCCTCTCTTCTCTCACAAAACTCTCCTTCTTCTCACCCTCAAGGCTCTCTCTTCTGAAGCCTCAATAGCCAAAAATTTTCTAATTGAAGTATTAGAAAACTTTAAGTAGTGGGCTTCAAAAAACCGTAATTTTTAAGAGTTCTTCTTTTGTTCATACCATATGATACACATATCATATCGTATGATCAATATAATTTAGACTCATCCAGTAAGTTATTGTAGATGAAATGTTAAATCTTTATAGCATTTTGTACAATACGAACTGTAGAATTTTCTTCTATTTATTTAGGATGACACTTGGGAAAGCCAACATCATAAATTGTTAATTATCCAACACTATATACTTCATATAGTATGATCAGTAAAAAAATTATAGATTTCATTCGGTATAATCACTAGGATGACAAATTTCATACATTATCAATCATATTGTATGAACTGCATCATAAATAATTGTTCATGAATTGATTGCTTGATATCAAGTGGTTAATTAAAAAAGCATTAATTAGGGCATACATTATGAACAAAAATTTACTTTAAGATCAACACATTATTAGTATCTTTCTTAACCTCTAGTGGCTAGAGTTATGATAGAGCATAATAGATTTTATAATATGAATTAAAATCACAAATTCAAAATAAAATTGTACAGTATAAATAACAACAAAAACTCTCTCAAAAATATTTTTTTCTCTCTCCCTTTGTGTGTGAGGTTACTCAATAATGATATTTTTCCAATTACATGATAAAAGGAAAAAATATAGAATAAATTTAAAAACATAGACTATAACCCTTGTCTACATAGTGTTGAAATGATAAAAAATGCAAGTGAATGGTGGACTAATTTACAAAAACATTAGCACACACAAAATAAAATAGAATATTATAGAAATATGAGAAAGTAATAATAGTCACAATAATATTTGTTATCATCAAAATCATAGTTCTTGGATCTGATTAGCAATAATCTCTCCCATTTTGATGATGACAAACATTATTATTTAAGATTTTTAAAAAGTTGTTTTTTTATGAACTCCCTTTTAAATGGTAACCACATGTAAAAAAAACAAATAACAGCACAATAACAAAATAAAAAAAAAATACAATTCTCCCCATTCAAACATCACAAAAAGAGAAAAAAACTACAAGAAGTAAAAAAAAAAAAAAATTCAAAAAGACTAATAACTCAAGTTAAAGAAAGAACATCACAGTAATAATAACTCTCATGAACATTTTTAAAAAAGTAATAAATTTACTCTATAAATAGAAAAGATTAAAAAGATAAGTGTTGACTTTATTATAACTAAAAGATTTAGATTCTATAGTTTACACACCAACTTAAAATCTTTATAGGGTAAAGTCCTTTATTTAACATAAAATATAATTCAAGAATTATAATTAGATAGGGAAACTTAAACTTTTCAGGCTGCTAGCATGACATATATCAAATAGAATATTACTGTAAAAGTGATGAATGAAAAATCAAGATTTTCCAAATTCAAGTATCAAAATATTATGAAACAAAAGTATTTCCTAAGATATAAATATTTACTGATAAGAAAACATAATTTAAGGGCTAATGTTTTGCCTCTTTTATCACCATTTGGAGAACATTGCACATTTTTTTTTATTTTTCATACAATTAGTGCATCTTTTATTTTTGGCTTCATTGCACATCTTTTGAATTTGATCTCATTTTGTGCCTCTTTTGATTTTTTGCAAATTGATCCCTTTCTAAATCCTTAAAAATCTCATTTGTAAAGATTATATTCCAAATAGATGAGAAGAGTAATTCACTCTCTTATATAATAAGGAATAATCAAAAAACCAAATGCGATATTTCTAATAGAAATAAATAACCTAATTTATGAAAAATAATGAATTTTATTTGTAAAATTGTAGAATATATTCATGATATAAAAACATATAGTATAATGAATATTTTTATATTTTAACCATCTCAATTCTAATTCAATTTAGAATTTTAAGTTCACACAAGGAATTAACATGCAAAGGAAATAAGTAGGGATATGTATATTCATAAAATTTTTTATCCTTTTAATTTTAAAATGCCAACATTTACTTATTTAAACTGTTAAGTCAGAATAGAAGTATTTTTTGTTACGAAAAGAAAAGAGCATTGCAATTAGAGTTCATTCATGTAGTATGATCAAAGTCATACAATACGATTTAATTCATACAATATGATTAATAGAAATAATATTTTACTTGTCTAAAAATTTCTCAAGAAAAGAGCACTTAAAACAACTCACAATTGAAGGAAATTTAAGAACCCACTTAAAAGAAAAATAAATACCACTTGATAGAAAAAATAAACACAATTTTTTTATTATAAAGAAAATATTTGATAATAGAAGAAGTAATATTAAGAAAATGCATTAAAAAAAATAACCAACATACATAAACATAAAAAAAAGAGTGTAACAAAAAAAAAAAATAAAGCAAAAGGAACTAGAGCAAAATTAGATCCTAATCAGATGGTGGCTGTGGAGGTGGTGGGAAGAACTGGCTAAATCTATTGTACTACTATTGGATGGAGGTGAACTACTATTTGATAGTTCCAAATTCCTCCCTGAACCAACCAATATCATTATCATGTGGGTTTACTGTTGATCCAAGCAAGTCTCAAGTATATCAAAATGTTGAATCAACTCTTCATATGAGTAGTGGTGAGGAGGTGGCGTAGGTGCAGGATTAGCTATAGGTGCAACATCTTCTTCTTCATCAAATAGTGGATCTTTTGGCTCCTGTTCCCTTTGAAAGAGAATACAAAAGGAGGCATATGTGAAGAAGATTGGAGTGTGGTATGGAGGAGCAAGATATGTGATATTGTATTTTTATCCATGATGTACCCAATAATATGTCCTTGAGTAATGTTTTATTTTCTTCTAGTGGCTCGGAGTCAAATGAAAGGAAGGTTTTGGATATAATTATTTAACATTTGGGCTTCATCCATTTGGGTGTTTGACATTATAAAGTAAGTGACAATTGAAAGTAAGGGAGTGATGTTTACTCGGTCTCCAGCTTTAAAGATGAAGGATGTTCTAAGAATGTGCTAGATAACCCTAGCATTTTGATTAAGAGTGTGAACCAAGGGTTGGTAGTAGTTATGAACATCATTTCTAAGTAAGAGATTTATAGCACTCCAGTCAAAATCAAATTTGGAGGCTATATCAATGCGTTTATTTCCTTGGGTGTTTATTTGAAGATGGATTCATATGTCCTCTTTGGTTATCACCACTTTATGAAAACAAACACGAGAAGACATTACATTGGCATCCCCACTGATCTGAAGGTTTGCTAGGAACTTGTAGAGGATTTTAGAGTGGAAATAATAGGCTAAAGTGAGGAGGAATTGGAGTGCAGTGGAATTGAAACTCAATGAGGGAAGCACCATTAGTTTGGTGACTATATTTTCCACCGCTACCCATTGCATATAGTGGGATTGCAAGAAGGATGATTAGAAGGATAGTGTTATGAATTTGAATGATTTGGGGCTATTTAATTAGAATTTCAAGAGATCATATAGTATGATCATGAGATTGTATGGGATGATCGTGAGCAATTAATTCAGCTAGATGATCAATCAAAAAGGTTTTCTTATTGTATAGTATAATCAAACATCATACAAAATGATTAGAGACAGGGAGATCATCCTGAGGAGTCAGGCAGTATGACCCTTGACCAAAAAACATTTTGTACAGTACAAACAGGTGTTAGTATAGTATGATTAATAATAAATATTGTACAAACCAAAATGAATTCATCCCAATTTGGATTGACACGTGTATCATCTAGATAAATAAGTGTTTGAATAGTGCAATTGTCAATGATAGATACAATCATATTCATCTATTAAACCTTGGGGTATGATCAAAGTAGTGCTGTGTAGATTGTACAGTACAAAGGTTGTTCATACAGTATGATAGAAGATGAAATTTTTGCTTTACAAGAAAAGAAAGTGAGGTATAGTGAACTGGTTTATATAATGATTAGGTCACTATCATAAATAATAATAATTTATAAAAACAAATCTGAAATGATAAAAGTAAAAACAAAAAAAGAAAATAAAATCATCAACTAAAAATTATGGGCTTAAATGAAAAATAAATAAAGTAAAAAAAATAAGACATGACATACATTGAGAAGCTCTTGAATGACTGATTCCAAGTGATAGGAAATAAATATTAAGCCCAAAAACCAAATGCTCCCACTGGGTCTTTTGTGAGAGCCCTAAAACCAAAGATCATGAAAAAATAGTTTTGGGAGCCCAAGTGAGTTTAGAATTTCATTGAAATAATAGCTACCAAAAGGTAAGATATGACAAAGTATCAAATTCATAAACTCCAACTAATCTTTTAGAAATAAATCATATTTCTAGAGAGATAAAGTTTAAAATTTCTTTGAAATGAATTTATGCTCTTCTGTAAGAATAAATCATATGTTTAGAGAGAGAAAGTATTCTTGTAATTTTGAATTTCTATTAAAGAATTATTTGAAGGTGGTTCGGCGGCTATCCTCATGTAGTTTGCTATTGCCAGGAATGATCAGGGGATACCGTCGGTAGTCATTTCTTCCATTGTAGCTAATGCAAACAAGAATTCCTTGAATCTCAAATCTATTTGTGGAAGAGTTTTGTCTTAGAAAATTTGGATGTGACATTTACCAATAAAAGTAAATTTGCATTTGGATTTCCTTTGATAATTAAAGAAGTTTTAATTCTTCTAATCCCATTCGTGCCACAAAGATGGTTTCTATTTTTGGAATGGGAAAAAAATGTGATTATTGATAATTAAGATGCTAACAACAAAAGTTTTAATATTAAAAAAAAAAATCAAATTTGACAACATCTTTCAGGAAACACCTTTTTATATAGAAGCTTCATCTTCTTTTGGATCTAAATTAAAGGTGAATAGATTTATAATTCTATTAAAAGATCAAAATTTGATGTAAGAAGAGGGAAAGGTGGTTTCATCTAACAAAGAAGTTGTTAAAAAAGTAAGATTTTGGATCCGAATGATTTTTTTTTGTTAATTTTTTGGAAGATCTTCCTCATCAAAACATTGTAGTTAATCTAGAAAAATCTATTCCTAATCTAATTAATGTTTAGAAAAACCCTCCAAATATTAAAGTTGTTAATACTAATATTAATATTGAGATGTCAGAGGATGGAGTTGATATAAAATTAGATTCTAAAAATGAAAAAGCAAATATTTTTAGACATTAGAATTCATTCGTAATCAAGGTGTTTGGTAAATTTTATTCCTTTTTCTTTGATTAGTTCAAAATTATGGAATCAATAGAGTAAATTTGTATCCTTTCACCTAACATATTTGGGTATTGAATGGATTCTTTTTTCTTTTCAATCTATAGAAGCAAAGGAACCAGTTCTTAGTGGAGGCCCTTGATTTGTTGGTAGTCATATTATTGATATGGATAATTGGAATCTAGGATTCTCTCCGTTATCTATGAAGGGTTTATTTTCTCCAATATGGATCTATTTGGCACATCTTCCTTTTAATTGTTGGGATTAAACTAACAATATTAGAAAAGCTTCTTATGTTATAACTGCATTATATTTTGATGGATATATATTTAATTGGTGAAGAAGAGAATTTTTAAGGGTATGTCTCTATAATAATCTTGATGCTCAAATTTCAGTAGGTGTTCAGATTGAAGGCTCTCAAGGATGATATTTTCTAAAAACATGAATATGAAAAATTTTCTACATTCTACTTTAATTATGGAATAATTGGTTACAATTATCTTAACCACAAAATGACTAATGGAATCAAAATAATATGCATTCATCATCTATTCTAGCTAGTTAAAGTTTTTTTTTTTTGAAATGGATGGTAATTCTCACTTAGTAAATAACATTGTTGCTACTTAAACATAGGTTAATAAGATCAGTAATGATTCTAATTCATATGGTCCTATGATTCATGTAAGTTATAGAAAGAAAAATTTTAAATGTACTAATAGATTTAAAACCATTTTTCATAAAAAAAAATATGAGTTTAATTCTGGTGTCAGAGAAACACATTTTGTTGAAAAAAGTTCTCATATTCCTATTGATATATAAGAAGAACTTAAAATTAAAGAAGAATTCGAGAAAGTGGGTGATGGTAGAGAAACAAGTCCTTGGGCTAAGGAATTTATTCCTAGAGCCACCCAAGATACCTAAACAAACATATGGAGGAACAAGGCAAGTCAATTGCATGGAGAAATCATGTGATCCCCTCACACTACTTCTCCCTCACACAAATGCACTCCCTTTTCTTCCCAAAGTTCTCCTAGATCATCTTCTAAAAGCTCCCTCACAAGAACATTCAATGGCTGAAGACTTTTAACACAAATAAATGAGGGATATTAAATACAAGGCCTCATATAAAGCCCAAAATTCAATTTTAGTGACTCTAATTATACAGTACGAACCTGTATTATTAAGTATGATTAGTGTAAAGTACTTATATTAGTATTATACGAAGAGGTAGGTGTTATATGATAAGTTCAAAGAATTGAGCTGAACGTCCATGTTGATTTAGAGCCTCATCTAATATGATTAGTTCAAATGACTTAAATTATTATCCCATACAATTGACAATGATAAATTATCATCCCACGCAGGAATCGGGTAGTATAGAAGGATCGGTCAAATTGTCCTCTATAATTTAACTTGATCATATATCCAAAATCGTTCCCTAATCACATAATCAATTTAGGTAAGATTTAATCACATTATATCGTACAATTAGAATAAAATTTAAATTTCAAAATATTACCAAAGTTGTGATTGGTAGCTGGAATCCTGATTTCAATTGATCGTCTGATACGATATTCATTGTACATTATAATTTGTTCATCTATTATTAATTATCATAATTAATCATTTTAATCATTTTTTTATTTGCTGATTATAAAGTATGATATTGATCGTACAATATGAATAGTTCAAAAAATTTCAGCTTTTAATTTTATCACTATCTCGCTCCCTTGAGTATGTGTGTGCATAGATATCAAGCTTACTATCCACTGAATACATGATTTGAATTAAGAAATGTAAAAATATATAATAATTAAAAGTATAAACTTTAACAACAAACTTAACCCTATTATATCAAACCTGTAGTTAATAATACTTATAAGTGTGCATTTACCCGTATTCTCTATTTCTTTGGAGTGTTCTTCAGCAAAGATCGTGGTTCTTTGACCGTCTCCTAGAGGGTGAAAATAGAGTTGTGGTTCTATGACCATCACCATAAGGGTGAAAATAGAGTTTTGATTCTCTAACCATCACCAATAGGGTAAAAATAGAGTTGAGGTTTTTTTCTTGTAAAAGAACTATGGTTCTTTGCTGCACCGAGAAGGTGAAACATCAACTATATATGCTTCTTTGCTGTGATGTGGGAGAAAAAGGAGACTCACTATTGTTTAGTGCAATACTTGGAGAGGGAGTATTGAAGGAGTGGTCATAGGTCAGGTTGGCTAAACCACTATAAATTTTGGTGTGTTCTTTCTGATTATTTTTTACATTTTATTTTATGCAATTATATGTGTGGTTGAAAAATATTTTTTAAATTTCATTTGTTGTCAAATTTACATTTTCCATATCCATTGTATCGATTATTTGTGTGAGTTTAAAAAGTTTTTAAAGTTCTTTTTCACTAAAGAATTTTTAAAATAACTAATTCACCTCCCTCCCCCCTCTTGTTTAGCATTTGTCTAGTTCTTAAGGGTTTTACAACCCTTATGAACTTTTAAATGTGACAATTTTTGTATTAGGAATGTCGAATTAAGAAGTTATGAAGAGCTTGCTCTCTCTTCTTCTTTCCTTTTGCTCCCCCTTCTCTTACTCTCTTTTCTTTCCTTCTGAGTAATAATAAGTAATAATCTAATAAATATTAGTAATATTATAATATTAGTATTAGAAATAAGTATCAATATCAATAATTACAAATTAGTACTCATTACTTAGTAAAATTATCAATAACTTGTATCTCTGTATCAGAAATTCAAAGGAGTGTATCTTTATCTTGGTCATGTCTATGTGACTCTCCATTAGTAAAGTCCTTATAACTCCCAAACAATAATCACCTGCAATAGTCTCCTGACTCCCTATGATGCTCAATTAGTCTCTAATTCCTTATAACTCCCATGAATGAGTCAGTTCTTCTTGAGGGTATCACATGGGATTATCATATCATATATTAACATTAATTAATACATCCTTTCAGTAAGCTCAATTTAATAAATTCTTTTAGTTAGTACATCCTTTTAGTCGGATTAATAACACATTCCCAGTCAAATCAATTCCATATTCGAGTATGTATTAGTCCTATAAATCATTTTAGCACATACATTCGAGTACATATCATATACATCACATTCAAGCACATATGTTTGAAGTATACAATATGTTTTTGTTGACCCTATATAGTGTTGTATCCATTTCTTATCATTTTCATTATGTTTGATCACAATTATTAGGATCAAATTATGAGGTAGATAAGAAGTTCATTAAAAAATAAAAAATGAGGTGAATATAAAATACATGAGATCGTTATCAATGTAATTTTAGTTATCAATATAAACCAAATCAATAGCAAATAAATCACTTGGACCACTATGTGAGGAACCAAAGAAGTAATGATATAAGAAATTTGTACATAAAACATATTTTATGATGATAAAACATGCTTTAAACCACTGTATTGAAATGTATGAAAGTAAGCATGATTTTCCATTTTAATAAATTTGGGTTTAGTGCAAAAGTCACTTGTGCCTAGGTGGGTGGTTAGGTAAACTTCTATTAGTTGAGATGAGCATGATAATCTAATCATAGCCCAAATGAGCCCAAGTTTGATAATGATCATTCAAATGATTGTTGTAATGTCCAAGTGAAGGTATGTGCTAAAAATGCTTCTATGCTTAATGAAAAGGATAGTGGTGGAATTGTTTATGTTAATCTTATTAAACCTTGGAATAGACATCCTAACATTAGGATTAATTTTAACAAGAATGATTCCATTTTATCTGAGGATGGTTTATCCATTTCGTTGCATGAACCTAATGTTAAAGCTAATGTTGAAAAGTTACAGTTTTCTATGGTAGTGAAAGTTTTTGAGGAAAACATTCTGATTCAAGTGATCGCAGACAAATTGAGATGTTAATGGATGCAATATGGGAAGTTCCACCTAACTATTTTGGGTTTAGGTTGGGTGTTATGTTCAGGTTTTTCGAATGAATCCATGGAAAATGTTTTAGCAGGAGCTCCATGGTATGTTAGAGGCCATATAGTGGGGTTGGATAAGTGATCACCAGATTTTTCTCCTTCTTCCTTGAAGGGATTGACATCTCTATTTTGAGTGAGAATGCCTCATTTACCATTGAACTTTTGGTATGAAATTAATGTATCAAGAGTTGCTTCTTTACTTGGAGATCTTCTTTGGATAGATGGCAATATGTTCTAATGGGGAAGAAGAGAATTGCTAGGGTATGTATTCGTAATGCACTTGACAAACAAATACCTTTGGGTGTTTCTGTTGATAGATCTAATGGACAATTTTTTAAAAAATTGTAATTTGAAAAAGTTTCCACATTTTGTTTTAAATGTGGAAAGATTGGACATTTCATCAAGGATTGTTTGTTGGAGAAAAATTCTATTCTTAAGGAGTGTTTGAAGAACTCTTCTTCAAAAGATGTTGTTGCTGAGAAGATTGAGCTGGTGGGAACTAATGGAGGATCTTCCTATGGTCCTTGGATAAATGTTAACTATGGTAGGAGGAGAAGATTTCTAGCAAAAAATGTTTAGAAGAAAGTTGGCAATAATAAAACTGCTCCTATTTTCTTAAAAAAATTCTATCAGTATCAAGAGAATGGATCATAGTTGGTAATAGAAGGAAATACTGAGAATGCAAATATTGATATACCTTTTTCATACAAAGAAATACATGAAGTCATTGAGCAAGATGAGATTGTTGTTGATAAAGATTTAAAATATTTTGATAATTATGTAACTCAACAGATGGAAATTCCTGGCAAATTTGAAGTTATTAAGGAGGTACAAACTCTAAATTCAGGTATACCACTTGATGTTAATATGTTTAAGTTACTTGATAATGATATGGATGTTGAATGTATGAAGTTAAAGACTGATTGTGTTGATTCGTCTGTTAATGATAAAGAGGATGGTGAATTGATTGAGGAAAGGGTAAAGCCTGTGAATTATCCTGATAGAATGGATGGTGGAAGTTTGGGTGTGCTTAAGTTTAAACTTCAAGAAGAACTTAAGTCACTTAGTAATGTGAGTTTTCTTGCTCAAAATAGAAAAGGTGATTTGTTAAAAAAAATGGCGGTGGGAGTAATCCCACCTTCAATGGTAAATGAATTCCATTATTTTTTGGATTTATAGAGGGGATAGAATATTGGAAGCCTCTCAGCATTTGAAAGAAATTGTGAAGGATCATGATTCTTTCTTTGTTGGCCTAGTGGAAACAAAACATTTCTTCTATGGATAGTTTTGAATTTAAGAAATTTATTGGTGAGAAGTGGGATTTCTTTCTTTATCCTTTAGATGGGTTATTTGGTGGTATTATGGTGTGTTGGAGATCAGATATTGCTTCTTTTTTGTTTTTAATGCATTTTCTCAAGTTGTTGGTGAGCTTAATATTGTGAATAGAAGTTTGTAGTTGGTGGCTACGGTTTATGGGAAAACTGAATGCTATAAGAGGAGAAATTTGTGGACTTGCTTGGAGATGCTTTCAGGTAAAAATATACCAACAGTAATTAGAGGGGACTTCAATTATATTTTGTCGCAAGATGATAAAAAAGGTAGTAAAAAGTTTATCCTTTCTCATGGTCCTCAAGATATGCTTGCTTTTATGAGGAATTGTGATTTTCATGAGATAGGATTGGTTGGTCCTAAATATACATGGTGTAATAATAAAAGTTGTGGAGCTCATATTTTAGAAATATTGGACTGTTGTATGCTCAATTCATCTACTTTTATTATAGTGATGTTGGCAGTTGTTAAACATTTTGGCTAGAGTAGTCTCGTACCATTGTTGTATTATGATCGATGAAAGTTTTTTTATTCTGAATTTTGTAAGATCAGAAATATTATGATTGAAGATATTTGGGTTACATATTGAGCTTATTTTTATATTATTTATCACACTTGGATTAGAATTGTTAAGGATGATGTTGTGGAAAGGTTCAATACTAAGTTCAAGAGAGCTTTGAAGGCTTTGTTCTTTTCCAGCAAAGCTAAGAACAAAATTTTGTATTAGTTGAAAGAAGATCTTAAGAGGGATATACTAGAATTATAAGAAGAAGAATCCATGGTTGGAGGACTTTCGAAAGAGAGACTATTTTTGTTAAAATCAAAGGTTGCTGAGCTCAGTTCTACTCTTGGTCGTCTAAGTACGTTGTGGAAACAAAGAGCTAAAGTTCTTTGGATGAAAGGAGATATGAATTAAAAGTTTTTCTATTCTTTTACTACTGATAGAAGGAATGGAAATAGGATTAATCAAGTTAAAAAAAGTAATGGTATTTTGGTTGATGATCAAGAAAAAATTGAAGAAATTTTCTTTGAATTCCTTAAAGAAAAATGGAAAGACCATATATGCAGTTTGAGAGGATGGCCTTCTCCATCATCAAAGCATGATGTTGACAATTGTTTGTTTCTTGATAAAGAGTTCTCCGAAGAAGAACTAGATATTGTGATTAATCAATAGGAGTCAAATAAATCACCAGGTAATGATGGAATTACTTATTGATTCATTAAAGTTTATTGGTCTTTTATCAAAGAAGATGCTTGGTTGGCTATTAGTTCTTTTTTTTATTTCAAGAAAGCTTTGTTCTGAGTGAATGGTGAATAATGTGGTTTTAATTTTGAAGGTGAAGAATCCTTTAACACCATTGAATTACCATCCTATAAGTCTTTGCAAATCTATTTATAAAATTGTGGAAAGAATTTTACTTAATAGGATGTACCTTCTTTTTCCTAAAATCACTCAGAGGTCCAATATGCTTTTGTTAAAGGACGTTCTATGGTCGATCATATTTTATTGGAATAATAGTTGTTTATTAAATTTAGATTTTCAAAATCTAAGAAGGGACTATTGGTAATAAAAACTGATATGGAGCTAGCATATGATAGTATGTATTGGACTAGTCTCAATCAATTGCTTGATTATTCTGGCCTTCCAAGGAGATTCTCTAATCTTATTATAGAATCTGTGGTTGAGCCTAAACTCTCTATTAGTATCAATGGTTCTAATTCAAATTGGATTATGGCTAAAAGGGGATTTAGGCAAGGGTGTCTGTTATCCCCTTACCTATTTATTTTGTGCTCTTAATTGCTTACCGATGCATTTGTTCAAAAAGGTAGGAATGTTGTAATTAAGGTTTCTCCTAATGCTCAAAAAAATTCTCATTTATTGTATGCAGATGATATTGTTATTTTCTCTGAAGCTAACAAAAAGAGCATGATAAATATTGTAGTTGGATAGGTCAGAAGATCAATATGCTTAAGTCTTCTATTATTTTTGGTAAATCGAAGAATTGAAGGAAAAGAAGATCTCTTTCTAAGGTGCTGGGCTTAAGGTGGTTAGTGAGATGGATTATTTGGGTGTTAAAATCGCTTTGAGAAGGCTTGTGCATTAAGATTTCTAAAATCTGATTGAAAAGGCTTCAAATAGATTAAATATATTGGGAAACTTAATAAGTTTATTTCTCTTGCTGAAAAGTTTATTTTTGTTAATTCATCATATTTTCCACTTTCCATGTTTTTATTAACTCGTTCATTAGTTCCTTTAGAGGTTTTGAAAGATGTGTAGGAGTTTCATTTGGCTTAAGAATGATGGTAGTAATGGACTTCATTATTTTGCTTGGGAGGTTTTATGTAGACCAAGAAGGAAAGGAGGACGTGGCTTGCAATCTATGGTGGAGAAAGTTGGTTCTTTAAGATCCAAATTTGCTTAGAATTTTGTCTCTAATCCTAGTTCCCTTCTCAACAGAAACTTGATATCTAAGTATGGTATGGATATATTGAACTTTGATTGAAAAAGCAATATTTCATCTATTTGGAAAATTATTTTTAATGGAGCAAAGTTTCTTTAGCCGATTATTAGACAGAAGATTTATAATGGTCTGATATCAATATTAATAAATATACTTGGATTTTGGATAAGAGTATTGATAGATGGCCTTCTTTTGTTACTAATATGGATGAAAGAAAAATTATTCTTTCTGAATTCATTTCAAAAGGAGCCAATAATGTTTCCAAATTGAAGCAGTTTTTTGTTCATCTTTCGTGGACATTATTGTTTCTGTTCCTATTAATTCACAACATGATAGAGATTGGTTGGAGCTATTTTATAAGTGTTCAGGTAAATCTATTTCGGCATTAGCTTTGGAGAGATCTTATGAAGATTTTGTGGATGATACTTATTGGAAGAAGCTATGTTTAAGACCTCAGCTTGAGATGTTTTGGTGCCATCTATATAAAAATGTTATTCAGTCTAATCATTTCCTAGTTTATAGAAGAATTTCTGATTTTGTTGGATGCCAGAGAGGATGTGATTATGATGAAGACATTGAACATGTTGTTATGAACTAGGTTAAGATTTATTAAGTGTTTTATTTTCTTTCTAAATAGGGTTTTTCTATTCCTGGTTTCAAGTCTTTTGAAGATTGTCTTATTTCATTGAAGCAGATGGCAAATTCTAATCCATTGTATGGAAATCTATATTTTTCTATGATTTTTTTTTTTGTGTTGGAAGGGTAGAAATAAAGTTCTCATAGAGGAGTGGATGATTCTTCAGCTTATATTGCAGCCAATTCATTCAGCCTTGCAGTTGCTTTGTTTCAGGATAATCTTATTTGGGAGAACTGGGATGCTAATCAACTATATAAGCTATCTCGATCTTCTTGGCATCCTCCACATCCTAGATGGATTAAGGTAAAAGTGGATGCATCTTTCCTTAGTACAAACAAAGCTGGTATATGTGGCATCTTCAGAGATTGTAAAGGAAGGTTATTTGGTGCATTTGGATTTATTTGTCTTCATTGGGATTATTCGCAAGTTGAACTTTTATTAATACTCTCTTTGATAAAGTTTACTCAAGAATAGATGTTTGAGGTTAATGGAATTATTATAGATAGTGATAACTATAATGTTATCCATTTTTTTCAAATATTATTGAATAAAACTGAGGAAAAGGATGGTGTCTTAAATCCAAGGATTTATGTTTCCTTTATGATTTTAATCTAGTTTTATATTGTTTTTCTAGTAGGGATTGTAATAAATTACCTTTTTTGTGCTAATTTAGCTCTTTCTTTAGATTTTTATTGGGATGATATTAGTGACAATAAAATTCCACCTTCTTTTATGAGTTTGTTAAAAGAGGAATATGATTGTAATTAGTTTTTTGCTTTAATAAACCGCTTTATGCATTTTCTTCAAAAAAAAAAATATTGTAAATTTTAATATAAACAAAATTATAATTTCTTAAATACACTGTTTCACAAATCATCAAGCATTATTAATTCCATTCATATGGGTAGTAGATTATAATAGATATTAGATGATTTTTATAGGTTTCCTTCAATTTATATATTATGGGCTTTCTAAGAACATATATACAAGATTGAGGAGGACACAATAGAAGTAATATTTACACATATTACCCAATCATGCACACATACATACTTTTCCTTGAGTTATGTTTTTTTTCATTTTATTCTCATGGTTTTGTTTTGATTACTTCTTCTTTCACGGGGGTTCTGGGCAATGATGACGCCATATGCAACTACTAAATCAAAGTTCACTATGTAAAAAAAGTGTACAATGTGCATTGTATGACATATAGAGTACATGAAAGGTAAATAAACATACACAGGATAACCACCAAGCATGGCATCTGTATCACATTAAAAGAAGTGTTGTGTTTAGGAAACCAGTTTCCTAGGATGGTGTTATGAATGTTTTTAGGCACCACTAGCACTTCTAATCCTGAGATAAGCAAAAACATAATCTAAAGGAAATGAAAATTGGATTAAACAAGAATGCTGTCATGAAGGGCATTATCCACCACTAGCACGTTTAATCATAAGGAACAGAAGAATCCTAGCCTAAATGAAAAAGAAAAAAGGATTAAACTAGTATGGTTCCACAAAGGGCATTATACATAAATATCACATCTAATCCTACGAAAGGAAGAATCTTATCCTAAAGGAAGAGAATATTGGATTAAACTATGATGGTGCCATAAGGGTATTGTCTAACACTAGCATGTCTAATCCTAAGAAAATGAAGAATCCTATCCTAATGGAAAATATAACTGGATTAAAACTTGGATTTTGTGATAAAGGGCGTTATCCCCCAATAGCTCTTTTAATCCTAAGAAAAGAAAAAAATCCTAATATAAAGTAAAAAAAATGGATTAAAGTAGGATAGTGCCACGAAGAGTGTTATCCAACCCTAGCTCATCTAATCCTAAGGAAAGTAAGTATCATAACCTAAATGAAAAGAGAATTGGATTAAACTAGGATGGTTCAATGAAGGCATTTGTTGCGAATCTATTTTCATGGATTTTGATTTTGATGATAGCAAACACTCCTATTTTTTCTACGACTGCCTTGCCTACTGACATTTTAGGACCACAAGATCAGAGGGCAATTGGAACCAGCTCAAGATTGGGTAGACTAGGTTTGAGTTAGTTTGTAATGTACTCTTTCCCTTTCTTGAGTCAAGTGTAATTTTTGGGTGTCTAATGCTAGGTAACCCTACACACACACACATGAGTATTTTTTTTGTCTAAATTTAGAGTTCTCTGATTTTGCTCACATCGTCCGGGATGATATTTATATTGGCCTGGACGATCCGTTCAAAAATATAAACCCTAATCAGGGCATCATGGTTAAGGCAGCCGTCATTAGGCCAATCAGCCTGTATGATATTGTATCGGCCAGGACGATAGGCTCAAATCAGAAAGAATCAGCCGCCATGATCTATTTAGGTATTCTTTATTTTAGGACATTGGCCAGGATGATATACTATCGGCCTGGACGATGTAGCATAATTATGACTAAATTGATTTGGTAATTAAGGAAATTAATTAAGGCTGATTACACGATCACATCATCCGGGCTGATCACAGGATTCGCCAGGATGATGGCATGGACGATTGACATCGACCTACTTCAATTAAGGGCGATGTCCAAGATGATTTGGCTCGGATTTGAAGTAATCAGCCAGGATGATATCCTATCGGCCTGAACGAGGTGATCAAAATTACTCTAATCTTCCCAAATTGATCGAGCTGATTGAGCAAAATTTAGGCTAATCGGCCAGGCCGATACCCCTATCGGTCTAGACGATAAAGTCTGTTTGTATAAAACAAGATCTATTTTGAAGCTCTTCTATTTAAGATCTCTTGCTCTACTTAGAGGAGATCTTTTGCTGCTGTCTTGACTTGAGAAAGCCTTGAGGAGAGGGAGAGAGAGGAAGAGAGTGAGAGAGAGAGGATTTTTTTAGGGGTAGCTTATGAGGGGGATTCACAAGGGTTGCTCCAAGTATTGTTCCACTTCTTCTTCCACTAGAGTCTTGTCCTTAGAAGGGTTGGGAGAGATGAGCTTCAAAAATCGATCAAGGTTCTCTGCCTGCTTCAGGAGGAAGTAAAAGGAGTTGGGTTCTCTGCCTCGCCGGGGTTGGCCGAAAGGAGTTTTTGTGAGGGCTTCTCTGACTTACTGTGGGAGCAAAAGGAGAGTCACTTTTGTAGTGCAATACTCGGAGGGCGCCTCCGGGGAGTGGATGTAAGTCGAGTTGACCGAACCACTATAAATTCTTTTTTTCTTTTTTTACTGCTTCCGCATTTAATTTTTCGCACTTTGATTTACGTTATGGTGAATCTTGGTTTAAGTTTTGTGTTTTGATTGTAAGAATTTTTTAAAATACCAATTCACCCCCCCCCCCCCCCTCTTGGTTAGTCTTGTGCCGGTTCATAGGGCTTAACTTCCCTAATGAACTTTTAAGTGGTATCAGAGCTGTATTCATAAAATTAAGTTTAAAAAACTTTTTGAATTTTGATCTATGGCTAACTTTGAGAATCGTAATACAATGGAAGGATATTCTATTAGACGACCACCTTTGGTTGATAATCTTCTTTTTGATTTTTAGAAAACTCATATGTATACTTTTTATAATCGATTGATTATCACATGTGGATGCTTATTAAAGAAGGATATTCTCCACCTTCTCGTGAACTTAATGAAATTAAAACTGAAGTACCTTTTAATGAATGGACTTTTGATGAAAGAGATTTAGCACAACTTAATGCAAAGTGTTTGAACTATTTTTTTGTGCTTTAAAATCTAAAGATTATATGTGTGTTTCAACTTATGCTTCTGGTAAAGAGATTTGGGATAGATTGTGCATTACTTATGAATGAACTAATGAAGTTAAGCAATCTCGTTTAAATATTTTATTGCACGATTATGAACTTTTCATATGAAACCTCATGAATCAATTTCTGAAATATATACAAGGTTTACTCAAATTGTAACTTCTTTGCATGCCTTAGGAAGAGAACTCACTAACTATGAAAAGGTGAATAAAATTTGAGATGCTTGCCTTCCTTTTTTGATTCTAAAATCACTATAATTACTAAATCTAAAGATTTAAATACTTATTCAATTGATAATTTACTTGGCTCACTCATTGCTTATGAGTAAGATGTGAATCAAAGAAATCTGGATACAAGTGAGAAAAAGAAGGAGAAAACTGTGGCACTAAAGGCCAAAAACTCATATAGTGATTCTTCCGGGTCTGAAAGTGATGATGTTGCCTTCATCACAAAGCAATTTATAAGCTCTCTAAGGATGGAACAAAATAATCATCAAAAGTGGAATAAAGGTAAGGGAAATAAAATTTTTAATTATTCTTCTGATGTTATTTGTTTTGAATGCAGGAAGCCTGGACATGTGAAAGCTGATTGTCCTACACTTCAGGATCACTCAAGCAAAGAAAAGAGTGAGGAGAAACCTAAGTTCAAAAAAGACAAGAAGAAATTTCAAAAGGTGTTCTGGGCAGATTCTACATCAGATTCCTCTAAGACTGAATCTGAAGAGGAGACAACAAACTTATGTTTAATGGAAGACAATTGTCTTGGTCAATGTGACTAAGAAGAGGTATGTGAACTAACTTATAATTAACTATTTGAAGTTTCTAAAAAAATTCATGCATCATATAGAAAACTTAAGAAAACTTATGCTAGTATAAAATTAGAATTTTTGAATTTACAAAAAGAGCATGAAATTTTGATTAAAGATTACCTCTAAAATGATAGCAATCACATGTCTTTACTTGATGAATTTGATGCAGTAAACAAAAAACATGATGAATTATCTTATGCACATGATTCTTTAAAAACTTCCTTTACTGAGTTAGAATAAGAATTAGTAAATTTCAAGGCTTCTAAAGATAAACCATTGCATGCATCACATAACTTTAAAAAGAAACATCACCACATAAGTAGATTAGTACATCCTTTTCTTGGTATTTGATGTTTTTCATGTGGCATGTTAGGACACGTAGCACACACTTGCACCATCCACCATTGTTCACGTTTGGTTTGGAAACCTAAATTGCATGATTCATAGCATACATTACATTCCACTTTTTATGAGAAGGGATCCATACCTATTTGGGTTCCTAAATATGACATCTGATGATTTTTAGGCAAACTATCACAAAAGGCCTCATGAGATCATGTGGTACCTGAACAACAGATGCTCTCTACATATGACTGGTGAAGCCAATCAATTCATTTTGTTGGAGACTAGGACAGGATGCAAGGTTACTCTTGGACACAACACCACTAGGAAGGTGGTAGGCTCAGGTATAATTGGAAATTCCAAGAACCTTTTGATTGAAAATGTTTTGCTTGTAGATGAACTAAAGCACAACTTGCTCAGCATCAGTCAGCCATGCGATAAAGGCTTCATCATAATTTTTTTGGCAAACACTTACATCATAAGCTTAAATAATAACACTGTTTTGCAGGAAAAGCGAATCAACAACATTTATATGCTTGATTTAAATAATATTGAATGTGCCGCTTCATTTTGCTTAAAAACTGTTGTTGATGATTCATGGTTGTGGCAAAGGAGATTATGTCGTGCTAATATGAAAACCCTTAAGAAAGTGACTCAGAAAGACTTTATTAGATGTGTCCCCAATTTTAAGTATTGAAAAGACCACCTTTGTGATGCCTGCCAATTAGGAAAGCAAGTCCACTCCACTTTTCACTCCATTAAGGACATTAGCACCTCTAGACCTTTAAAAGTCCTTCACATGGATTTGTTTGGACCCATTAGCACTGCCAGCTTAGGAGGGAAAGTCTACGATTTTGTAATTGTCGATGACTACTCGAGGTTTACTTGGACTAGATTTCTGTCACACAAAAATGAGTATTTTGATGAGTTTAGATCCTTCTTCACTTGGATTCTGAAAAAGCTAGGTTGTGAGATTTTGACCATCCATAGTGACCATGGGGGGAGTTTGAGAATGAGAGATTTGGAGACTTTTATGAGAAAAAGGGGATTGGCCGTAACTTCTCAGCTCCTAGGACCCCTCAGCAAAATGGGGTAGCTGAAAGGGAGAACCGGACCTTAGTGGAAGCTACTAGAGCCATGCTTGCTGAATATACACTTCCAAAATACTTTTTGGTAGAAGCGGTTAACACAGCTTGTTATGTGTTTAATATGGTGAATGTTAGAGCCAAACTTGATAAGACACCCTATGAGATTCTTTAGAGCAGGACACCCAATCTTTTCCACCTCCATGTCTTTGGTTGCAAGGTTTTTATCCATAATAAAGGAAAGTCTCACTTAGGAAAATTTGACCCAAAATCTGATGAAGGAGTGTTCTTAGAATATTCTAGTATTGGGAAGTCTTTTAGTGTGTTTAATAAGAGGACTTTAGTGGTGGAGGAGACTACTCATGTAATTTTAAATGAATCTGATCCTAGGAAGCCTAAAGTTGAGGATAATGATGATATTGGAGAGATTATCACTGGAGTAAAAAATTTGGAGAAGAGGGAAGAGCCCCAAAACATTAAAGGAGTAGGAGAGATTACCCAAGGAGTATAAGATATAGATCTGGAAGAAAGGATTGAACATTCACACACTTTGCCTAGAGATTGGAGATACTCTTCAAATCACCCCAAAGAATTGATCTTAGGAGACCCTTCTGAAGGTGTAAGGACTAGGCATGAACTTAGGAAGGAAGTGAACCACTTTGCCTTTATCTCAATGACTGAACCCACCAACATCAATCAAGCCCTTTCTGATGAGTTTTGGATCTTAGCCATGCAGGAGGAGTTGAACCAATTTCTTAGGAATGATGTTTGGGAGCTTGTAGAAAGACCTAAGAGACAAAGTTTAATTGGAACCAAGTGGGTCTTTAAGATTAAGATGAATGATTCTGGTGTGGTGGTTAGGAATAAGGCAAGATTAGTAACTAAGGGGTACAACCAAATAGTAGGGATATATTTTGAGGAGACCTTTGCCCTTGTAGCTAGATTGGAAGCTATTAGAGTGTTATTAGCCTTTGCTTGTTATAAGGGATTTAAGCTTTTCCAAATGGACGTTAAGAGTGCCTTTTTAAATGGGGTAATAAAAAATGATGTGTTTATAGAAAACCCCTAGTTTTGAGAGTTCCCAATTTCCAAATCATGATTTTAAATTAAAAAAAGCCTTATATGGATTAAAACAAGCACCAAGAGCTTAGTATGAGTGGCTTAGCACATTCTTACTAGAGAGGGAGTTTGTTAAGGGGAGCGTAGACACCATCCTTTTTCTGAGGAAAGTAGGAGATGAGTTACTCATTATTCAGATCTATGTTGATGATATACTTTTTGGATCTTCTGATAAAAAGCTATGTGATGATTTTTCTAAAAAAATGAGTAAGGAGTTTGAGATGAGTATGATGGGAGAGTTGTCCTATTTTTTAGGATGTAGCATAAAACAATTGGATGATGGAACCTTTATAAGCCAATCAAAGTACAATAAAGACATCCTAAACAAATATGAAATGGATAAAGCTAAGCCAATAAATACTCCCATGATTTCTAATATTTAGTTGGATAAGGACATTAGTGGAAAATCTATTGATCAAAAGAAATATAAAGGGATGATTGGATCTTTACTTTACCTGATTGCTAGTCGACCTGATATAATGTTTAGTGTTTGTCTCTGTGCTAGATTTTAAGCTGATCCTAAAGAATCCCACCTGACTGTAGTTAAGTGAATTCTTAGATTTCTTTTGGGGACCCAAAACTTAAGAATATAATATCCTCGTTATAACACTTCTTTTAAGATTATTGGATATTCTGATTCTAATTTTGCAGGATGTAGGGTGGATAGAAAGAGCACTTCTAGAACTTGCCAATTCATAGCACATTCTTTAGTCTCCTAGTTTAATAGAAAACAAAATTATGTTGCACTTTCCACTGCTGAAGCTCAGTATATTGTCTTAGAAAGTTGTGTGGCACAAGTCCTTTGGTTGAAGCAACAAATTCTAGATTTAGGATTACCTATAGGCACAATTTCAATCTTTTGTGACAATACTAGTACCATTTACATCTCTAAAAATCCTATATAACATTCAAGTACTAAGCACATTGACATAAGACATCATTTTATTAGAGACCATGTGACCAAGGGAGATATTAAGTTAAACCATGTGGCAACTGAGAATCAACTAGCTGACATCTTTACTAAACCACTGGCCTTTGACACTTTTAGCTCTTTAAGGACCAGATTGGGTGTGATTAATATAAATGCATGAACTTGATTTCTACTGATTTTTATCTGCTGTTTATTTTTTTCTTCTTTTCTTCTTCTGTTGATTTATTTTTTGATAGTTTCTTCTTTGTTTATTTTTATTAGTTTTTTGTTTTTGTGCTTTATTTTTTGTATGATTTAATTTGTTTTTCTAAATCATCGCTGAAGTGATATCGTATGCCTTGTTCTTATTTTTGAAAATTTGTAGTCATTATTTTACATCTCTTAATATGTTAAAGGGTAAAAATATATCGTTGATTGTGTCTATTTCTCTAACCTATTTTAGTGGTGCAATTTTATTTTTCAAATAAAAGTCTATCTCAAATTAACAACTGGATTATACAATTGAGATATTTTTTTACCTTGCTACAGTAACTCTAGCTTATATTTATAATGATCAAAGTCTTTATATCACTTAAAGATTTCTCGTTATCCTGTCATTTCATTTTTCATTTGATTTTTTTATTCTATTTTGTGGTTTGTTCTTCCCTATATTAGAGTGTGAGTTTTTCTTCTCTAATATCTACAAGATATACTCACAACTAAGATTATTTAAGAGTTTTTGAAAGAGATTATATCTTGCAAAAATTAAAAAAAGAGTGGCCAATGATGCCAAAAATAAAAGATGCGCAATGGCGCCAAATTGAAAAAAAATGCACAGTGTATCAAAAATCAAAAGATGCGCAAAGCACCATTCAATTGACAAGAAGCATAAAATGAGCCCACCAAAAACTAGCTCTCTTCTCTTTCCAAAACTTTTAAAACTTAGAAGAATTCATGTATCACATGAGATAATCAAAGGCTTGATTTCAAATTTTATGATTATGATAAATTACTTTGATACATTATTCTATAAGATATTTTTTTGAAACCAAGTAGTGAATAGATCTCCTTTTATATTCAATTTAATTTTTTTTATTTAGGTCTTTTGATTTCAAAAGACAATTTTGCCATGAGAAAAAGTCTGAGCTAAGGGTAAACATGATCGGATACTTTACTGCTTTTTTAGAATTTTGATGCTGTTAACTTATTAACTTATAAGTTTTTAAAATCAATCATATGGAGACCAAGTCATATTCATGTCATGATGAAAAAAAACTTTGCTTTAATTCATTTTTATGACTTTTTTGCTTTACTTTCCTCCTCCTTTTTGTGATGACAAAAGGGGGAGAAGTTTGTATTGTTTATTCTGGTTTTTTATCCCTTACTCGCTGCTTTGAATTGTTTTCCATCATAAAAAATGGGGAAATTGTTGTGAATCTATTTTCATGGATTATAATTTTTATGATAGCAAACACTCCTATTTTTTCTACGACTGCCTTGCCTACTGACATTTCAGGACCACAAGATTAGAGGGTAATCAAAAATCACCTCAAGATTGGGTAGACTAGGTCTTAGTCAGTTTGTAATGTACTTTTTCCCTTTCTTGAATCAATTGTAATCTTTGAGGTGTCTAATGCTTAGTAACCCTACACACACACTTGAGTGATTTTTTCTATCTGAATTTAAAGTTCTGTGATTTTGCTTACATCGGTCGGGATGATATTTATATCGGCCTAGATAATCAGTTTAAAAATAGAAATTCTAATTAGGGCATCATGGTTAAGGCAGCCATCATTAAGCCGATCAGCCTGGATGATATTGTATCGGTCAGGGCGATAGGCTTGAATAAAAAAGAATCAGCCGCCAAGATCTATTTAGGTATTCTTTATTCTAGCACATCGGTCAGGACGATATACTATCGGCCTGGACGATGTAGCATAATTATTCCTAAATTGATCTGGTAATTAAGAAAAGTAATTAAGGCTGATTGTATGATCACATTGGCTGGGCCGATCGTAGGATCGGTCAGGACGATGGCGTGGATGATTGACATTGGCCTACTTTAATTCAGAGTGATGTCTAGGATGATTTGGCTCAGTTTTGAACTAATCGGCCAGGATGATATCCTATCGGCCTAGACGAGGTGACCAAAATTACTCTAATTATCCCAAACCGATCGGGCTGATTGAGCAAAATTTACACTGATAGGCTAGGCTGATACCCTTATTAGCCTGGACTATATAGTCGGTTTGTATAAAATAAGAGCTATTCCAAAGCTCTTCTATTTAAGATCTTTTGGTCTACCTTAGAGATCTTTTGCTGCTATCTTGACCTGAGAAATCCTAGAGGAGAGGGAGAGAGAGGGAGAGAGAGAGAGAGAGAGGATTTTGTGAGGGGCAGCTTTTGAGGTGATTCACAAGGGTTGCTCCAAGCATTTTTCTACTTCTTCTTCCACTAGAGTCTCTTGTCCATGGAAGGGATGAGAGAGGTAAGCTTCAGCAATCGATCAAGATTCTCTGCCTGCTTTAGGAAGAAGAAAAAGGAGTTGGGTTCTCTGCCTCGCTAGGGTTGGCAGAAAAGAGTTTTTGTTTGGGCTTCTCCGCCTTGCTGTGGGAGAAAAAGGAGAGTCACTTTTGTGGTGCAATACTCGGAGGGCACCTCTAGGGAGTGGACATAGGCCGAGTTGACCGAACCATTATAAATTTTTGTGGTCTTTTTATACTTCTTCCATTTTTAATTTTTTGCACTTTGATTTACGTTGTGGTGAATTTTGGTTTGAGTTTTGTGTTTTGATTGTAAGAATTTTTTTAAATACCAATTCACCCCCATCTTGGTTAGTCTTGGGCCAATTTATAGGGCTTAAAATCCCTAATGAACTTTTAGCATTGTCCACTTTTAGCATGTCAAATCCTATGAAAAGGAAGAATCATACAAAATTGAAGAATCCTAACTTAAAGAAAAAGAAAACTAGTATGGTGCCCCGAAGGGTGTTGTATATAACAAACAAGTATAATTCTATGGAAAGAAAGAATATAAACCTAAAGCAAAAGAAAATTGGATTAAACTAAGTTCGTACCATGAAGGATATTATCCATCACTAGCACGTCTAATCATAAGGAAAGTAAGAATCCTAACATAAAGGAAAAAAATATTGAATTAATCTTGGTTGGTACAAAGGGCATTGTCCACCACTAGCACGTCTAACCCTAAGGAAAGAAAGAATCCTATCTTAAATGAAAAGATAACTATTAAACTAGGATTGTTCCTTGAAGGGAGTTATCCCTCACTAACAATTTTAGCCCTAAGGAAAGAAAAAATCTAACTTAAATTTGAAAAAAATTAATTAAACTTGGATAGTGCCATGAAGCACGTTATTCAACCCTAGCTCATCTAATCAAAAGGAAAGTAAAAAATCCTAACCTAAAGGAAAAGAAAAATGGATTAAACTAGGATGGTAACATGAAGGGCATTGTCCATTACTAGAATGTCAAATGCTATGAAAAGGAAGAATCTCAACCTAAATGAAAAGAAAACAAGATTAAAGTATTGTGGTGCCATGAATCGTGTTGTACATGACAAACATGTGTACTCCTATGGAATGGAAAAAACTTAACCTAAAAAAAATTAGTTTAAACTAAAATAGTTCAAGAAATGGCATTATCCACCACTCGCATGTCTAATCTTAAGGAAATGAAGAATTCTAACCTAAAGGATAAGAAGCTATATTAAAACTAAGATTGTGCCATGAAGGGCGTTATCCACCACTAGCATTTTTAATCCTAAGGAAAGATAAAATCCCAACCTAAAGGAATCCAAAACTAGATTAAACTAGGATGGTGCCATGAATGACGTTATCGACTGCTTGCATATTTAATCATATGAAAGGATGAATCCTAACAAAAAGGAAAAGAAAACTTGATTAAACAAGGATAGTGCCACTATGGGCGTTATCCACCACTAGCACGCCATATATTAAGGAAAGGAAGATTTTTAACATAAAAAAATGGAAATTGGATTAAATCAGGATGGTGCCACGAAGGGTGTTGTCCTCCACTAGCTCATCTAATCCAAAGAAAAGGAAGAATCTTAACCTAAAGGAAAAGAAAATAGGGTTAATGTAGATGGTGCAACAAATAACGTTATCTGCCACTAGCACGTCTAATCCTAAGGAAAGGAAGATTGCTAACCTAAAGGAAAAAAAACTTGATTAAACTAGGGTGGTGCAACGTAGGATGTTAATCACCCCTAGCATGTCTAATTCTAAGGAAAGAAAGGATGTTAACCTAAAGAAAAATAAAACTGGATTAAAATAGGATGATGTCAGGAAGGATGTAGTATACCACTAGTGTGTCAAATCCTAAGGAAAGAATAATATTAATCTAAAAGAAAATAAAGTTGGATTAAATTAAGATGGTGCCATGAAGGGCGTTGTCCACTTACCACATCTAATCCTATAGAAAGGAAGAATCCTAACTTAAAGAAAAAGAAAATTGGATTAAATTAGGATGGTACTATGAATAGCATTATCCACCACTAGCATGTCTAATCTAAAGGAACGGAAGAATCCTAAACTAAATGAAAAGAAAATTGAATTAAACTAGTATGGTTCCATGAAGGGCGTTGTACACGGCTAGCATGTCTAATCATACGAATAGGAAGAATCCTAACCTAAGGGAAAAGGATATTAGATTAAACTAGGATGGTGACACGAAGGGTATTGTCCACCACTATTAGATCTAATCCTAAGAAAAGAAAGACGCCTAACCAAAAGGAAAAGATAATTTGATTAAAAATAAGATGGTGTCATGAAAAGCGTTATCCCCCACTAGCACTTTGAATCCTAAAGAAAGGAAAAATCCTAACCTAAAGGAAAAAATGGATTAAATTAGGATAGTGCCACAAAATGCGTTATCCACCCAGAGCTCGTCTAATCCTAAGGAAAGTAAGAATCCTAAACTAGAGGAAAATAAAACTAGATTAAACTAGGATGGTGCCACAAAGGGCAATGCCAACCACTAGCATGTCAAATCCTAATAAAAGGAAGAATCCTAGCATAAATGAAAAGAAAACTAGATTAAACTAGTATGGTGCCACGAATGGCATTGTATACGACTAACAGGTCTAATCCTACCGAAAGGAAGAATTTGAACCTAAATGAAAATAAAACTAGATTAAATTAAGATGGTACCATGAAGGAATTATACACCACTAGCATGTCTAATCCTAAGAAAAGGAAGAAAACTAACCTAATGATAAAGAAAATTGGATTAAATTAGGATTATGCAATGAAGGTCATTATCCACCACTCGCTCGTTTAATTCTATGTAAAGGAAGAATCCTAACCTAATGGAATAGAAAACTAGATTAAAACTAGGATGGAGCCTCAAAGGGCATAATCCATCACGAACACTTTTAATCCTAAGGTAAAATTTGAACCAAAGTAAAAGAAAGCTTGATTAAATTAGGATGGTTCCATGAAAGGTTTTATACACGACTAGCACTTCTAATCCTATGGAAAAGAAGAACCCTAATCAAATCGAAAAAAAAAGGGATTAAACTAGGATAGTGCTATGAATGGATTTAGCCACCATTAACATGTCATATCCTAAGAAAAAGAAGAATCATATCCTAAAGGAAAAAAAAAAAACTAGATTACAACTTGGATGGTGCCATGAAGAGTGTTATGTATCACTACCACATTTAATCTTAAGGAAAATCCTAACATAAATGAAATGAAAATTGGATAAGATTAGGAAGATGCCACAAAGGGCGTTATCCACCACTAGCACATTATACCTTAAGGAAAGGAAGAATCCTAACTTAAAGGAAATGAAAACTGGATTAAACTGTAATGGGGTCTCAAAGGGCATTGTCTACCACTACCACGTCTAATCCTAAGGAAAGAAAGAATCTTATCCTAAAGGAGAAGAAAACTGGATTAAACTATAATGGTGAAATAAAGGACATTAATCACCACTTGCACGTCTAATCCTTAGGAAAGGAAGAATGCTAACCAAAAGTAAATGAAAACTGCATTAAACTAGGATGGTGCCACGAAGGGTGATATTCACCACTAGCACGTCAAATTCAAAGGAAAGAAATAATTCTAACCTAAAGCAAAAGAAAACTAAATTAAAGTTATGATGGTGCCACGAAGGACATGGGCCACCACTAACACTTTTAATCAAAAGAAAGAATCCTAACCAAAAGTAAAAAAAAAAAGGATTAAATTAGGATGGTGCCATAAAGGGAATTGTACACCCCTAGAATGTATAATCCTATGGAAATGTAGAATACTAACCTAAAGACAATAAAATTGGATTAAACTATAATGGTGCTACAAAGGGCGTTATCCACTACTTGAACATCCAATATGTAGGAAAGGAATAATGTTGACCTAAATGAAAAGAATTGGATTAAACTAGGACGGTACCACGAATGGTCTTATCCACCACTAGCACATATAAATCTAAGGAAAGATAAAATGCTAACCTAAATGAAAAAAAAATGTATTAAAACTAGGATGGTACTACGAAGGTTTTTAGGCACCACTAGCACGTCTAATCCTAAGGAAACAAAAATCCTAACCTAAAAGAAAAGAAAATTGGATTAAACTAGGATGGTGACACAAAGGGCATTATCCACCAATAGCACGTCTAATACTAAGAAATGGAAGAATCCTAACCTAAATGAAAAGAAAACTAGATTAAACTAGCATGATTCCACAAAGGGCGTTATACACGAGTAGCATGTCTAATCTTACAAAAAGGAAGAATTCTAACCTAAAAGAAGAGATAACTGCATTAAAACTAGGATGATGCCACGAAAGGCGTTATCCACCACTTGCAAGTGTAATCCAAAAGAAAGAAAGAATCCTAACCTAAAGGAAAAAAAATTGGATTAAATTAAGATAGTGCCATAAAGTGCATTATCCACCCCTAACTCGTCTAATCCTAATGAAAGTAAAAATCCTAACCTAGAGGAAAAGAAAACTAAATTAAACCAGGATGGTGCAATGAAGGGCATTATCCACCACTAACATATCAAATCCTAAGAAAAGGAAGAATCCTAAACTGAAGGAAAAGAAAACTAGATTAAACTAGGATGGTTCTACAAAGGGCATTGTCCACCACTAGCATGTCAAATCCTATAGAAAGGAAAAAATCGAAACCTAAATGAAAAAGAAAACTATATTAAAGTAGTATGGTGCCACAAAGGGTACTTTGTACATGACTAAAAGGTATAATCCTACCAAAAGGAAGAATCTTAACATAAAGAAAAAGAAAACTGGATTAAATTAGAATGGTTCCACAAAGGGCATTATCCACCACACATAATTCTAATCCTAAGGAAAGGAAGAATCCTAACCTAAAGGATAAGAAGTTAGATTAAAAATAAAATCATGTCATAAAGGGAATTATCCACCTCTAGCACTTTAAATCCTAAGAAAATATTAAATTATAATATAAAGGAATTGAAAACTGGATTAAACTAGGATGGCACCATGAAGGGCGTTACCGACTGCTTACATATCAGATTATATGGAAATGAATAATCCTAACCAAAAGGAAAAGAAAACTTCATAAAATAAGGATGGTGCTACAAATAGCATTATCCACCCCTAGCATGTTATATCCTGAGAAAATTAAAAAATTTAACTTAAATGAAATGAAAATAGGATTTAACCAGGATGGTGCCACGAAGGGTTTTTCCACCACTAGCACATCTAATCTGAAGGAAAGGAAGAATCCTAACCTAAGGGAAGAGAAAATAGGATTAAACTAGGATGGTGCCACGAATGGTGTTATCCACCACTAACTTGCATATCTAATACTAAGGAAAGGAAGAATGCTAACCTAAAGGAAAAGAAAACTTGATTAAATTAGGATGGTGCGACAAATGGTGTTATTCACCCCTATCACATCTAATTCTAAGGAAAGAAAGATGTTAACCTAAAGGAAAATAAATCTGGATTAAAGTAGGATGATATCAAGAAGGACATGGTACACCACTAGTATGTCTAATCTTAATGAAATGAAAATGAAGAATACTAACATAAAATAAAAGAAAATTGGATTAAATTAGGATGGTTCCATGAAAGGCATTCTCTACCCCTAGCACATTTAATCCTACAGAAAGGATGAATCCAAACCTAAATAAAAAAAAATTGATTAAACTAGGATGGTGCCATGAAGGGCATTATCCACTACTACCTTGTCTAATCCTAAGGAACAAAAAAATCCTAACCTAAATGAAAATAAAACTGGATTAAACTATTACTGTTCCATGAAGGGAGTTGTACACGACTAGCACATCTAATCCTATGAAAATGAAGAATCCTAACCTGAGGGAAAAGAATATTGGATTAAACTTGGATGGTGCCACAGAAAGCATTGTCCACCAGTAGCATGTCTAATCCTAAGGAAAGAAAAAATCCTAACCTAAAGGAAAACATAATTGGATTAAAACTAGGATGGTGCCACGAGGAGCGTTATCTCCCACTAGCACTTTTAATCCTAAAGAAAGGAAAAATAAAAGCTTATATTAAAAAAAATAGATTAAACTTGGATAGTGCCACAAAGCGTGTTATCCACCCCTAGCTTGTCTAATCCTAAGAGAAGTAAGAATCATAACCTAGAGTAAAATAAAACAAGATTAAACTAGGATGGTGTCACGAAGCCCATTGTCAAACACTAGCATGTCAAATCCTAAGAAAAGGAAGAATCCTAACCAAAATGAAAAGAAAACTAGATTAAACTAGTATGGTGATACAAAGGGCATTATACATGACTAACAGGTCTAATCCTCGGAAAGGAAGAATTCAAACCTAAGGAAATAGAAAACTAAATTAAATTAGGATGGTACCATGAATGACATGGTACACTACTAGCACGTCTAATCCTAAGGAAAGGAAGAATCCTAACATAAAGGAAAAGAAAACTGGACTAAACTAGGATGGTGCCAAAAAGGGCATTATACACCACTCGTACGTCTAATCCTATGGAAAGGAAGAATCATAACCTAAAGGAAAAGAAGTTAGATTAAAATTAGGATGGTGTCACGAATGGTGTTATCCACCACTAGTACTTTTAATCCTAAGGAAAGGTATACCCTAACCTAAATGAGTAGAAAACCTGATTAAACTAGCATGGTGCCACGAATGGCATTATCTACCACTAGCATGTCTAATCATAGGGAAAAGAAGAATCCTAACAAAAAGGAAAAAAAATGTAATTAAACTAGGATGGTGCCGCGAAGGTCGTTATCCACCATTAGTACGTCATATCCTAAGAAAATGAAGAATCCTAAAATAAAGGAAATAAAAACTAGATTAAACTAAAATGGTGTCACGAAGGGTGTTGTCCACTACTAGCGTGTCTAATTCTTAGGAAACAAAAAAATTCAAACTTAAAGGAAAATTAAACTGGATTAAATTAGGATGGCGCCATGAATGTTATCCACCACACGCACGTCTAATTTTTAGAAATTGAAGAATTCTAAGCTAAAGGAAAAGAAAATTGGATTAAACTTGATGGTGTAATGAAGGACGTTTTTCACCACTACCATGTCTAATTCTAAGAAAAGAATGAATGTTAACCTAAATGAAAAGAAAATTGGATTAAACTAGGATGGTATAATGAATGATGTGGTCCACCACTGGTATGTCTAACCCTAAAAAAAAAAAAGAATACTAACCTAAAGGAAAAGAAAATTTGATAAAATTAGGATGGTGCCACAAAGAGCATTATCTACCCCTAACACATCTAATCCTATGCAAGAAAAGAATACTAGCTTAAATAAAAAGAAAACTGGACTAAACAATTATGGCGCCATTAAGGGCGTTATCCACCACTTTCTAGTTTTGTCCTAACGAACGAAAGAATTCTAACCTAAGTGAAAAGAAAATTGGATTAAATTAATATAGTGCTACGAAAGCTGTTGTACACGACTAGCATATCTAATCCTACGAAAAGAAATAATCCTAACTTAGAGGAAATGAATTTTGGTTTATACATGGATGGTGCCATGAAGGGCATTATCCACCACTAACACGTCTAATCCTAAGGAAAGGAAGATTTCTATCCTAAAGGAAAAGATAAATGAATTAAAACTAGGATGGTTCCACGAATGGTGTTAACCCCTACTAGTACTTTTAATCATAAGGAAAAGAAAAATCATAACCTAAAGAAAAACAAAATATCATAAACTAGGATAGTGTAACAAAGCACGTTATTGAACTCTAGTCCGTCTAATCCTAAGGAAAGTAAGAATTCTAACCTAAAGGAAAAGAAACCTGAATTAAAATAGCATGGTTTCATGAAGGTCGTTGTCCACCACTAGCATGTCAAATG
This sequence comes from Dendrobium huoshanense, assembly GCA_016618105.1. NCBI lineage: Eukaryota > Viridiplantae > Streptophyta > Magnoliopsida > Asparagales > Orchidaceae > Dendrobium > Dendrobium huoshanense. The sequence continues at coordinate 17,304,485 of CM028357.1, forward strand.
CTATGGAAAAGAAGAATCCTACCCTAAGTAAAAAGAAGACTAGATTTAACTAGTATGGGACGGTACATGACTAGAATGTCTAATCCTAAGAAAGGATGAATCCTAACCTAAAGGAAAAAATGGATTAAACTATGATAGTACCACAAAGGGCATTATCCATCACTAACACGTCTAATCCTATGGAAAATAAGAATTCTAACATAAAGAAAAGAACACTAGTATTAAACTTGGATGGTGCCACGAAGGGTGTTATCTACCACTAGCACGTTTAATCCAAAGCAAAAGATGAATCCTAACCTAAAGGCAAAAGGAAACTTGATTAAAACATGTTTGGTGCCACAAAGGGTGTTATCCACCTCTAGCAAATCTAATCTTTAGGAAAAGAAAAATTCGAACCTAACGGAAAAGAAAATTTGATAAAAATAGGATGATGGCTCAAAGGGTGTTATCCCCCACTAACACCACTAAGCCTAATAAATTCAAGAAATCTAACCTAAAGGAAAATAAGACTAGATTAAATAAGGATGGTGCCACGAATGACATTTTCCACCACAAGTACGTCTAATCTTATGAAAAGGAAGAATCCTAATGTAATAGAAAAGGAAACTTAATTAAATTAAAATGATGCCACTAATGGCGTTATCCACCCTTAGCATATCTAATCCTAAGGAAAAGAAGAATCCTAAGTGGATTAAACTAGGATGCTTCCATGAAGGAAGAATGATAACCTAAGGAAAAAAATTGGATTAAACTTCGATGGTGCAACGAAGGGCATTATTCACCACAAGCACATCTAATTCTAAGGAAAGAAAGAATCCTAATGTAAATAAAAATAAAATAGGATTAAACTAGTATATTGCTACGAAGGGCGTTGTACATGACTAGCACATCTAATCCTACAAAAATGAAGAATAAAACTTAGAGGAAAAGAATTTTGGCTTAAACTAGGATAGAGTCATGAATGCATTGTCCACCACTCGTATGTCAAATCCTAAAGAAAATAAGAATAATATCCTAAATGAAAAGGAAAAATGGACTGTGCCACGAAGTGCATTATCTACAACTAGCATATTTAATAATATGGAAAGAAAGAATTCTAACCTAAAGGAAAAGGAAACAATATTAAAAAAAAAATCGGGGCAATGAAGTGTGTTATCCACCTCTAGCACATCTAATCCTAAGGAAAGGAAAAATTCTAACCTTAAGGAAAAGAAAGTTTGATTAAACTAGGATGGTGCCTTGAAGGGCATTATTCCCCACTAGTGCGTCTAATCCTCACGAATGAAAGAATCTTAACAAAAGGAAAAAGAAGAGAGGATTAAGCAACGATGGTGCCACTAAGGGCATTTTCCACCACAAACACATCTAATCCTATAAAAAGGAAGAATCCTAACGTAATGGAAAAGAAAGTGGATTAAACTAGGATGGTGTCATGAAAAGCATTATCCACCACTAACACATCTAGTCCTAAGGAAATGAAGAATTCTAACTTAAAAGGAAAAAAAATGGATTTAACTAGTATGGTGCCAGAAAGGACATTGTCCACCACTAGCACATCTAATCCTTAGGAAAGGAATACTTCTAAACTAAATGAAAAGAAAACTAGATTAAACTAGTATGGAGATACAAAAGGGCATTATGCATGCCTAGAATGTCTAATCCTATGAAAAAAAAGAATCCTAACATAAAGGAAAAGAAACTCGGGTTAATCTAGGATGGTGCCACAAAAGGCATTGTCTACCACTAGTACGTCTAATCCTAAAAAAAAGGAGGAAACCTAACCTAAAGGAAAAGAAAATTAGATTAAACTAGTATTGTGCCACGAAGGGCGTTATCCACCACTCGCTTATATAATCCTAAGGAAAGAGAATCATTACTTAATGAAAGAGAAAACTAGATTAAAATAAGGATAGTGCCATGACATGCATTATCCACCACGAACACTTTTAATCTTAAGGAAAGGTAAAATCCTAACCAAAGTAAAAGAAAATTGAATTAAATTAAGATGGTGCCACGAATGGCGTTATCCACCACTAGCATCTCTAATCCTACAAAAATAAAGAATCCTAACCTAATGAAAAAAAAATGGATTAAACTAGGATATTATTACGAATAATATTATCCTCCACTAGCGCATCATATCCTAAGGAAAAGAAGAATTATGTCTTAAAGGAAAGAAAAACTAGATTTAAATTTGGATGGTGCCAAGAACAATGCTATCCACCACTAGCACGTCTAATCATAAGGAAAGGAAAATCCTAACCTAAAGGAAAAGAAAACTAGATTAAATTGGGATGGTGCCACAAAGGACATTATCCAAAATTAACACAACTAATTCTAAAGAAAGGAAGAATCATAAACTAATGGAAAAAAAAATTTGATTAAATAAGGATGGTGCCACAAAGGGAGTTATCGACAACTTGCATGTCAAATCCTTAGTAAAGGATGAATGCTAACCTAAACAAAAATAAATCTAGTTTAAATTAGCATGGTGCCACGAACGGCATTATTAACCACTAGGACGTCTAATTCTATGAAAAGAAAGAATGCTAAAGTAAAGGAAAAGAAAATTGGATTGAAGTTGGATGGTGCCATAAAGGATGTTGTCCACCACTAGCATATCTATTCTTACGGAAATGAAGAAACATAACATAAATGAAAAGAATATTGGATTAAACAAGGATGGTGCCACGAAGGTTATTGTCCACCACTAGTACGTCTAATCCTAAGAAAATAAAGAATCATAACCTAAACGAAAAAAAAAAGTAGATTAAAAAAGGTTAATGCCATAAACATCATTATCCCACCACTAGCATGTCTAATCCTAAGGAAAGTAATAATTCAAATGTAAAAGAAAAGAAAAATGATTAAACTAGGATGTTTCCAAGAAGGGCATTGTCCACCACTAGCAAGTCAAATCCTGTGGAAAGGAATAATCCTACCCTAAATGAAAAGAAAACTATATTAAACTAGTATGGTGGTGTTGTATATGACTAGAATGTCTAATTCTATGGAAAGGATGAATCCTAATCTAAAGGAAAACTAGATTAAACTAGGATGGTGCCACGAAGGGTATTGTCCACCACTAACATGTCAAATTCTAAGGAAAGGAAGAATCCTAACCTAAAAGAAAAGAAAACAAGATTAAACTAGTATGGTGCCAGGAAGGGCATTGTCCACCACTAGCACATCTAATCCTTAGGAAAGGAAGAATTCTAACCTAAATTAAAAGAAAATTAGATAAAAATAGCATGGTGCCACAAAATTGCACTGTGCACGACTAGAACGTCTAATCCTATGTAAAGGAAAAATCCTAATATAAAGGAAAAGAAAATTGGGTTAAACTGGGATTGTGCCATGAAGGGTATTTTCCACCATTAGTACGTTTAATTCTAAGTAAAGGAAGAAACCTAGCCTAAAGAAAAATTAAATTGATTAAATTAGGATTATGCCATGAAGGGCATTATCTACCACTCGCTTGTCTAATCCTAAGGAAAGAGAATCATAACCTAATGAAACAGAAAACTAGATTAAAACTAGGATAGTGTCAAGAAGGGCATTATCCACCATGAACACTTTTAAGCTTATAAAAAGGGAAAATCCTAACTAAAACAAAAGAAAATTGAATTAAATTAGGATGGGCCACGAAGGGCGTTGTCCAGCACTAA